>PVIY010025949.1:0-36034 GCA_004026745.1 Myrmecophaga tridactyla | reverse complement strand
CTAACTAAGATATCCATTGTTGGTGGTTCTAAGTGTATTGTTTGTTTTCTTAAATTAAAAAAAATTAACAATAATAAATAAATAAATAAATAAAAACTATCCCAACTTCACATACACCTTCGTAAGATTTTCTCTGTGCTAAAATTTAAAGATAAAATTCCTGTTCTGCTTTGCCATCTTGGGGTGGCTCTCAAAAACTTTCTTACCTCTCAAAGGAAAAAAATGTTCACAGGGCTGATTAATTACTGCACTGAATTCAGTAAAGATAATTGGACAACCTGAATCAGATATTCAGATTTGGAAAGATAGGTAATTTAAAGATAAAACTTAAAGATAAAACTTTAAGCAGGTAAAATTCGGAAATCTCCTCTCATTGATAAAATCATGGAACAAAACCTATGGCAGATTTAGTAGTTTGTAGAATCCCTTTACATTACTTCCCAAATATCACATCCCCTAGTCACTTGATTGAAATTTCACAGGAACCCAGATACAAGAATTGTGTAGATTATGCAACAGAATGGCAGGTTTTATATTGGTGGTTGTGTTCTTTAACCCCTCCTGGACCTACCTGTTTAGGCACTTCATGAATGGTGTAGCTAGATCTACTCTAAATGAAAGAGGTTCAAATATCAACCACTGAAAAGGAATTAAATAAACTCATACAAAACAGAGGAATGTGTTGTCACAAGATCTACAGAATTTCTGTCATTGTAATACAATTAAGGCTGTTAAAATAATTTTAGTCACACATACGTATTCTATAAAGAACCTGCTAAACAAACATAAAATCTGAAAGGGAAATTTCCAGAGCGATTCGAGTAAAAGAACAAAGAAAAATTTAGACCACAAATTCTTTCTGCTCCACCTTGGGAGCCCACCTTCACAATAATGGAGAATTGATAGTGGTGGGAAATAGAAGTGACTGCATTTGTGCTAAAATCGTAACCACATTCTTATTTGACTATGTTCTTATGTCAGTTTCCATTCTTAAAGCATATTCTAGCAAATGTTTCTGAAGGAGAAATTAATTTCTATACTATTGGTCATGAAGTTTAGACCATTTCATTTTTTACAGCTTTCAAAGTGCTGAAACTTTGTTAATTGATCTGAGTCAGAACTTTCATCTGAAGTCTTGTAGAGACCAGTTATGTCTCTCAAGATCTAGAATGACTGCAAATCCTGGAATAAATGCAGTGTAATAAACATGAATCTGGGGGGTGTAGTGAACAGTGAGAAAAGAGTTAAGTGCAAGAGAAATTCAAAAGCGTAGTTTAAGGAGGAGAAATCTTAATAGAAAAATGAACCCCCCTGGACCTATTAAACCAATAAAGGAAGGAAGATAATGTCTCTAAAGTAATCCTAACACTCGGCAGGTTAGACTTTATGCAAACCGCTAGCAAGTCCTTTTCCATATTGGTTCTGATACCAACATGTTGCATTTGCTAATATGCTGTTTTCACATCTAACCATAGTATTGAGTCAACTCTGATGTTAATTTGACCAAGAATAGGACTTGGTAATAGTTTCACGATTTTCTATTACCCTGTCTAATTCAGGGGCTTTTAACCTGAGGACTACAAATTTGTTTCAAGGCATCTGTGATGTCCCAGAACTTGTTTACACATTTTGTAAACTGGGACCTATATGCATCTCTTTCTTTGGGATGTGAGTCCTTAGCCTTCGCAAAATTTCTGAAAGAAGGGCCCATAACTCAGAAAAAATTTTTTAAAATCATTCCTTTATATGAAGTAAATCCATTCTTCCCTCATTTACAAATGAGTACCAGGTGCTGTGCTAGGTGCAAGAGATTCAAAAGCATTTTTCAAAGATGAAAGCAAAAAATAAACTCTTAGCCTGATAAGGAAATCACCTGTAAACAAATACATGCATTGTGACAAGTGCTATGCTAGAGGTCTGTACATATAGCTGGAAATAAATTATCCTTTTGCTTTCTTAGTGAGCTGAGGAGAAGGGGAAAGAATGCCATCTAACACACATCAACTTTTCTTTCTTCTCCACCCACTATTCCACACAGCTGATATCTCTTCACTCCAACCTCAGTTTCTTACAGGAGAGTTAAAGAGGCAAGACAGTACAGGGCAAAGTCCTGTCATACAAATGTTTACATTGTGATGCACCATGGCCATTATGTGTTAAAGCAAACACTCCAAGAAATAGCTGATTTTGTTGGACTTTGTCAGCAGATGGTAAAAGAAATGCTGAATGTCTTTTTTTCAGTTTTGCTGAGGATTATGGTTAAATGCTTAGGTTAAGGATGCAATGATAAAATAGTAGAATTGGTCATCCACAGCTGAGCCCTAGAATTGAAGGGCTCAGTTGAAGTTACTGGATAAACTACAATGACTTTACAAATAATGTATTACATCTGTGAAACATTTGTTTCTTCTGAATAAGGAAATGTGGACTGTCCCAACCATGGGAAGAGACATAAAAGGGATCTGTCCGTGGGTGTTAGAATCTAATTATAAAATATGAGACTTAGAACAGAGAGAATATTAGTTGATTTATTCATTCCGTTTTTCCACCTGCAAAATTTCTACTTATCTTTCAAAGTCCAGCTCAGATGTTATTTCCTCTGTGAATTCATCCTGAAACCTTCCAAGCAGTGTTAATTGTTCCCTCCTCTGGGTTCCCACTGTATTTTGTTCAATCTCCTGGTATAGCAATACTCACAGTGAATTACATCCATGAGTCTCTCACTGGTATATTGTGAACCCTTGATTGTATAATACCTGGGAAAGTTAAAATAAATAAAAGACAGTCTTTGCCATAAATAACTTAAATCTGATAGTGGGCACAGCTATAGCACTCAGAATAGAACCAACTCTCTAATTGGCATCTGTTGATTTTTTAAAAATATATTTTTATTGAGATCTCTTCATACACCATACAGTTCATCCAAAGTATACAATCAATGGCACACAATATCATCACAGAGTTGTGTATTCATCACCATGATCATTTTTATAATATTTGCATCAGCCCCGAAAGAGAAATAAAAAGAAAAAGGAAAAAACCCATAAAGCCCATACCCCTTACCCTGTGTTCTCATTGACCACTAGTATTACAATCTTCCCAATTTTTTTTGCCCCATATCCCTCCCCCTATTATTTATTTATTGTTTGTTTCTATTTTTTTACTCATCTGTCAGTACCCTGGATAAAGGGAGTGTCAGTCACAAGGCTTTCACAATCACACAGTCACATTGTAGTTATACAATCACAAGGCTTTCACAATCACACAGTCACATTGTAGTTATACAATCGTTTTCAAGAATCAAGGCTACTGGAACACAGTTCAACAGTTTCAGGTACTTCCCTCCAGCCACTCCAATACACCATAAACTAAAAAGGGATATCTATATAATGCAAAAGCACAGCCTCCAGGATAACCTCTCAACTCTGTTTGAAATCTCTTAACCAATGAAACTTTATTTTGTCTCTTTGTCTCTTCCCCCTTTTGGTCAAGAAGGCTTTCTCAATCCCATGATGCCGGGTCCTGGCTCATCCCTGGAAGACATGTCCCACGTAGTAGGGAGGGCACTGAGTTCACCTGTGGAGTTGGCTAAGAAAGAGGCCACATCTGAGCAACAAAAGAGGTTCTCTGGGGATGACTCTTAGACATAATTATAAGTAGGCTCATCTTCTCCTTTACAGGAATAAGTTTCATAGGGGCAAGCCCCACGATCAAGGGTTCAGCTTGAATTGAGTGCCCCCATTGCTTGAAAATATCAGGCATTCCCCTGGTGGAGAAGTTTAATGTTTCCTTCTTTCTCCCCAGTCCCCCAAATACTTTTTTATTCTCTGCAGATTGCTCTGGGATGTATCAGGGCATCACACTAAACTACAAACCAAAAAGATCTCACTCTCTACTCAAGATTCCATGTAATTATGGCTCTGTTGATATTTTAATAGGAATTTGACATTGGGTTAATAGAATGGAGGAAGACACTGGAAAGGTAAGTAAAAGGCAGAGGGTGAAATTCCTTAAACATTATGCCAAGGAGTTTGTCCTTTATCCCATAGGAACTGGGGAGCCATTGAAGGGTTTTGAGGGAGAAATGACCTGATCAGAGTTGTATTTTAAGAAGGTAAGAGAGACAGCCGTGTGGAGATTAAACTGGAAGATGAGAGCCTGGGAAAAGAATCCAGCCAAGAACCAATGAGGCCCTGAAGAGTAGAGCAGGAAAAAATGGGGGGGAAAGGAGCTCTATATATAAGATATGTAGAAGTAGAATCAAAAGAACTCAGAAACTGCTAAAATGTTTGTAGTGAGGAAGAGAGAAAAGTCTGAGAATATTCTAGAAAAGGAGATGGTGGGACAAAGATTCTTCACTGAAGTCCTATAGTTTAACGTGCCAAACAAATTTTTGACAGAGAAACAAACACCACTAAACATGGGTTACCCAAGACATTTCATACTTTGTTACCAGGAACAGCAAAGACTCTAACCAGAGAGGAAATTATCCTAGACTTCTTACCAGTAAGAAATTCAAGGAAACATAACTTGCTGAAACTCAGTGAAAGAGTAAGCTGATAATACAAATCTATATAAACACACATTCCTAGTTTTCACTTCAGACATACTTGGAGTATTAACATTTAAGCCTTTAAATGTTCACTTTTGGGGTGGGGGGGTTGCATGGTCCAGGAATTGAACCCGGTTCTCCAACCTGGGTCTCCGACTTGGAAGGCGTAAATGATCCCTTTTACCATAACTAAATGTGAAAGAAGTTCAAGAATATTTCAGGCCAACAAGCTTCCATAAAATAAACAGAGGCTTATAGAAATAAAAAGTCTTAAGAAACAAGACAATCATTTGCCCTTTGTAGCTATTAATAAAAGCCTTTTTGAGCGCAAGAGGAATATGAAAGGAAATTCTACAAGAGAAGAACTCAGGAGAAACAGGCCTATCGAGAGCTACTCCAGTAGGTTTCCCACAGAAGCAAAGATGAAGATGTCAACTGTACTACAACCATGAACAGGTCAACCCTCTCGGTCATCAGTGTTGGGGGCCCTCTTTAGATAAGTACCCAATGGATTCTAACTTTTTCTAGATAGATGTGGTATTTTTTCTTCAGTACACACATACCTCAAAGGTCAGAGCTAGCAAAGGAGCATAGAACCATTCTTAGGATCCAAGGAAATGTCTGATAGGTATGGATATCTAACAGATGTCACTTGTACCTATCTATATTAAGTCAATCAGAGTCTGTTTGACGAAGTAGAAAGTGAATGAACTTGGAATCAATAGTCCTAAGTTCTAGTTCTAGTATGGCACCTATTAAGTAGAGAATATCCGCTTTTGGAAAGCCCAGCTGACATCCGCACGTCTCCTGAGAAGAGAATGGTGACTTTCCTCCAGGGAGGAGGTTTTTCTTTCCCTTGCAACTTAATCCTGGGTGGAGTAAGACTGGAGCTGCTGGTACTACCTTGCCACAAGGAGTGAAAAAGGAGCCTGTTTGAAGGAGACTCATCACAAGGAAGCAGAGCCAAGAGCCAGGGAAAGAAAAAAACCAAAATCTGAGTCTCTGGAGAAAGCCACGCCTGAAGCTAAATCTTCTCCTGACTTTGTAATTGATAAATTATAATTTGTAAATTACAAAATGTAAATTTGTAAATGATAAATTCCTTTGTTTGCTTAAGAGGTCAGTTGGTAAGTGAGAAAGTCTTAACTCAATATCATCTGCCCAGATTTATGGAAATTTCTTGGGCCTCTGTTTCCTCTATGTAAAATAAATGAGTTAGATTATTTATCAGGGAGGGGTTGTGTTTGGCTGCAGGTGAAAAAATAAAACCAAAAAACCAAGGGTTAGAGGCTTTATTTTCCTCATGCAAGATGTCTGGAGTTAGGCAATCTCGGGCTACTCTAAGAGCCCAAGGATGCCATCAGACATTCAGGTTTCATCTCTGCCAGCTTTAGAAAGTGGTCCTGGTTTTCCTGCATAGAAAAAACCACTGCACCTCTAGGTATCATGTCTGCATTCTGAGCAAGAGGAAGAAGGAGTAAGGGCAAAAGGGGCAAATCTAGTTCCTGGCAGACCCACTCAGTGGCTTCTACTTACCTCTACTTAATTGTGTTACCTTGTCTGAAAGGGAGGCTGGGAAATATGTGAGTCTTTATAGATGGGTACACTGATGTCTTGAACAAAATTTGGGGTCAGTTGGCAAGATAGAAGGGGACAATAGCTGTTGGGTGGGCAAGTAGCATTATCCGCCATAGACTACAGAATGGCAGAGGATCGCTCCCTCTCTGAAGTTCTGCAACTCTAGTCTTTCTATTTTGTTCTTCTGAATCACTTCTTAATGGAAAAGAGCTAAATATTTTGTGGAAAGTGAGCACATTTTTTAAATCTAGAATTTGGGGGAAGTGCAGGTACATCTCAAATGAAATGATGATAGGTACTTGTGAGCTATCAAATTATTATTAGAAAGTTCTTTTTATTATTTCATTCTTTTCCCCTGAAACTTTCTTAAAATTTTTAATTCATATCTTCTCCTTCAGGGAGCCTGTTCTCACTAATCCCACCCTGTTTTGATCCCTTTTTTAATTAAATAAGTTGCCTGATTTTTCTTCTAGCTTCCAGTCTTTCTCAAATGACTTCAAATGCTCATGTTTATCTCTTAAACTAACTTGTAAACTTGTCGAGAGCAGAGCCCAACACATAGCACAATGCTGGATGTGTCATGAGCAATCAATAATGTTTGAGCAATGAATGAATCAATCAATCATTGAAATCTGAACTTCTATTTCTTTTCTCTCTTCAGAACTCTGCCCTCAATGCAGGGTTGTTAACCGACTGCGTCTCAGAGTCATTACCGAGGCCATTTGTCTCCTAGGGAGCCAGCTTTAGAAATCCTTTTATTTTCCAGCTTCAAGTCCTCTCTTCCACTACTGTACACTCAGCACATCCCCAGTAGTCAAGCCCACTGACCACCTCCCTTCACCTGGTTTTTCCACCTAGGCCCCTTCCTATTTTAACAGATCACAGGTTTTACCTTCAGGAAATTCTGCTTATGTCTCAATTAAATTCCATACACAGCCATTTCCTCTTCCTTTGCTCCCTAAATTGACAGAAAGCAGCAGGTAACGTGCTTAACAATGCTTTATAAAGGACTGAGTAGTTTTTATCTTTAATCAAAAATAAGTTACATGGGGTTTTTATACTGCAAAAGCAATATGTGTTCATTGTAAAACTAAAAATAATAGCAGAAAATATAAAAGGAATTTATAAATAAGAATTTTTCAGAAATCCATAAACCATCACACAAAGTCAATTAGTATGTATCTTTCTGGAATGTTTCTATGTATATTGGTATTATAAGCTACAAATTGGTTATATTTTATATGCTATTCTGCTTTCTTCTTTTATTTTATTTTTTATTTTTTTTATCCTGCTATCTTGATGTAATGGTGAGCATCAGTCCACTTCAATAAATGTTCCTAACAATGTGTGATGGTAGCGGATCATTATCTTAATTTATTTAGCCAATCCCTTACTTTTGTCATTTAATTTATTTCCTTTTTGAAAACCTTTGTAAATAAAACTGAGATGAACATCCTTATAGCTATATCTATGCTTATGGTCTTTTCTTGATTATTTCCTTTGGATACCCTCTTCAATAAGATTTACTTTGATGAGCAGAAAGCAGAAACAATGTATGAAAAGGGGAGAGAGAGAGAGCCATTCCCATAGTAACCCTTTAGTGTCATTTTGCAACCTGAAAAGGCTTGCAGGTTCCAGGGCTTACTCAGCATAATACAATGCAATGGTTTTAAAATATATTCCCATGGCACAACACCTGGAAATTCAAGCCCTCTGCAGAACTCTGCAGAAATGCTGATAGGGAAACTTAAAATCACAAAGCACAAAACTTCATGTTAAATCAAATACCATCCTATTTCAGCATCTACTACAGACACACATGAGATATCCACTTAAGAAAAAAGCATGAGGAAAATTTATAACTGAGAAAGTTTAGTACATTGATTAATTATTTTTTATTCTAAACTGGAGAAAGACTGGCATTATCTGATTTGGTGGAGCTCAAAAGGCCACTGGTGCCAATGAAATAAGCAGAAGATTTTGGTTTGAGTCTCCGCTCTGTCACTTATCAACTGCATAAATCTCTCTCTTTTTTTTAAATTTGCATATGGGCAGAGGCACCAGGGATCGAACTCCAGAACTCCAGAACTCCAGACCTCCAGCACAGCAGGTCAGAGCTCTGCCTGCTGAGCCACGGCAGCCGCCCTGCATAAATCTCTTAATCGTTCTGCAGTATTAATCTCCTCCACTGCAAAATGTTACCTTCATCAGTCAGAGTTATCACAAGGAATATAAGCTAAGTTATGAGAAAGTGCTTGCTTTGTAAGTGATGTTGTCACACAAATATTACTAGCAGTTGTTATTACAATTGACAAAGTATTGAAAGAAATCAGGCTTTACTAGAATTGAGTTTATTACAAAGATATGATTGCATAACACGCAACCCAAAATATAAGAATTTAATGATTTAAGAGCACTCTACCAAATTTATCATCAAATAATTATCACAGGAATAAATACTTAGATCAGTCTTCAAAGGTCAGATTAAAAAACTCTCTCCAGTTCTAAAAGTTCTTTTATTCTGTGTCTCAAGTGGGAGGGGACTCTCATTCTAGCCACATGTTTTTGTTTGTATTCAATAGCTTAATCTATTCCCACATGGAAATTTGAAGTGGCCTAAACTCTAAAAATAAGTTATTCTTCAAAATGCAAAAATGGTATATATGCTGATCATAAGTGTGTAAAAAACAAGAATATATGAACAAGCTGGACCAAAAGGTAGTAGGCAAAAATATAAATAGTTGCATTCCAGTGGCAGATTTATGGATTGCTTTCTTTTCAAAACTTTATTAGACATAATAGATTTCAATGAAATTTTTAATGCATGAATAATAAACTGGTTTCCTGCTTTGCCTTATTTTCCCCTCTAGTTTCTTTAAAGTTTATAATTAACATGGCCAAATCAATTAAAAAAAATTCATCCCAAATTGAGAGTTCTGTCTCCCTCAATCAGTTATTCTCACCCAACTTTCAAAATACTTCTAATTCAGCAGATAATTTTCCCAGTGAGTATCATTCCAGACTGTTCTGAAACAATAAAATCTATCATCCTGGGCGGGCCACGGTGGCTCAGCAGGTAAGAATGCTCGCCTGCCATGCCCGAGGACCAGGGTTCGATTCCCGGTGCCTGCCCATGTTAAAAAAAAAATAAAAAAAAAAACTATCATCCTATCCAGATTAGGAATAAACTACAAAACAAATAAATGTTATAGGTGAGAAGGAAAGAACATTGTAAAGGAGAAAAAAATATGATTATCTTAATAAGGAAAAATATCATAAAATTGATTGCTCATCATAATTAAAAACAAAATTCCAAGCAAGAACATTGTAAAGGAGAAAAATATATATGGTTACCTTAATAAGGAAAAAATACCATAAAATTGATTGCTCAAGATTAAAAACAAAATTCTAAGCAAACGAACAATGAAAGGGAACTTCTTTAACCTAATTAATATTTAATTAAGATAAGGTTAGTTGCGAATGGTGAAAAAAAAACACAAAATAAAGTGGTTCCCCCCCCCAAAAAAATATATATATTACTCACTCATGAGAATATGGGCAATACCAGGCTAAGTATGGCAGCTCCAAGATCATAAAAAATCTAAGCTCCTTCTATTTTGATTTCCTGCTATTGTTCCATTTTGTGGTTCAAGATGCCTTTTCTACTTCAGCTATCCAGAATAAACACCAGCCAACAAAAAGGAGGAGGAAAAGGGAAAGGAAGGCTCCCCTTTCTAAGGACATTCTAATTATGACTTCTTGGCCAAAGCTTAGAGATACAGCCACATCTACTAACTGCAAGGGAGGCTGAGAAATGTAGCTATTTCAGGCAGCTATGAGCCCTGTTAAAATTTTGAGGTTCTATTACTGTAAGAAGAATAAACAGATGATGGGAGACAGCCATCTGCCAAAAACGTTCAGCAAACCTATAGCAAATACATAGTTAATGGTGAAAATGTAGAAGAATTTCATTAAAATGAGAAACAAGACCAGGATTCTTCCTTTTCTCTACTACTATTAAACATTGTCTTGTAGGTCCTAGCCCGTACAATAATAAATAAATAAAAGGAAAAAGAACTGGAAAATAAGAGAGAACAATCTTTGTCATTTGCAGTTGAAATTATTATTTACATAGGAAGACCAAGCAAAAAATTAAAATAGTTCAGCAACTTGCAGGTAAAGACAATATCCAAAAATCAATACTTTCGTTAAAGATTTTTAAAATGCAATTACAAGAGCAACAAAAACTATGGGATATTTATGAATAAATATTCAAAAGGCATGTAGGACTTAAAATTTACAAAGCATTATTGAAGGACATAATAGAAAACAAATAAATGAAGATTATACTATGTTCATGAATAGAAAGATTCAATATTATAAAGTTCATCTAGAGGTTCTTTGTAATTACTCCTGATAACAGATCCTGAATTTTGTATGAAAGAATAAATAAGTAAAAGTAGCCAAGATAATTTTGAAGGAAAAGAACAAAGAGGAGGGAAATTAATCCATCAGATAAAAAACATTAAAACAATAAAATAAAAATATTTTTAAAAACTGAGAAAGATCAAACTCCAGTTAAAGGTATGAACCTGATCTGGTTAAAATTAAAGTAAATCAATATACAAGGTAAAGAATAATATTGTCTGAATTTTAGGGTTTTAACTTTTGTGTGAGATAAAAGAAAAATGTTTATTTTGTCTAAAATTTGCACTATCTAACCTTTCTAGTCAATTAAACAATGTACTTAAGCTTTATTTGATATGTAATCTTAAATAAGGAACAAAAACTTAATGTTTGTATACAAGTTAGTGTTCTGCATTTCAGAATATTGGAGGCAGGAAATGAAAAAGTGTTTGCAAAGTCCCTTGTGGGACTGGGCAAGATAGAAGCATTAAGCCTCCCCACCTAGGGGAATTCCTGACACTTTTCTTAAGCAAAAGGGGCTCCCAGTTTAATAAGCCCAGGCTCAACTTTGACGCTTGCCCTTATGACACTTATTTTTGTAATTATAAACTGAACCTACTTAGGATGAGTGCCTGAGAGCCAGCTCCAGAGAATCTCTGTTGCTGCTCAAATGTGGTCTCTCTCTAAGCCAAACTCTAAGCTCCCCCCCAACGTGGGACATAATTTCCAGGTGTGTAAACCTGGCACTGCAGCATAAAACATAACTGGCCCTGGCATCACAGGACACAACTGGCCCTGGCATGCGAGCCAAGGATGAGACTGTCCCAGACTTGGATGAATCGACCAAAAGGGGGAAAAAATAGAATTTCAATGGCTAAGAGATTTCAAATCAAGTCAAGAGGTCACTCAGGAGCTTCCACGTATGTAAGTTTCAGCCAGATATTGCAAACTGCCACAACATGGCAAACCCCAACCAACAGTGTCCCCGTGTTCCTGGAAACCCTGAAGATATCCTGTGCTCTACAAAATTTTACTTATTATAAGTTTGTTTTTCAGAGACTTGAAACTTCCAGACTGTTCCAATGCCAAAGAAGCTCGGAAACCCAAAGATGCTGGACTCTCCCAAGAATAACAGCTAGTTTCATCGTTCATTCCTGTGCCCCTTAATAACAACACCCCTTTCTCAGCCTTGAAGCAGTTAGACGAGTCATCGCCCAGATATCCCTCAAGATTGAGAAATAATTATCAAAAGACAGGGTGGGATTGTAATCGAGAAATCAGGATTTAAGGGATGATTTTAATTAGTGAAAAGGAATATAGAAAAATTCTTTTTTGCTTTCTGGAATGTTGACAGGGAAATACCTGAGATCTCTGAAATATAGTCCAGCCGCCTCGATATCTGAAATGAGTGTAAAAAGCCCTTCTCCTGAGCCTTTGTAATTGTAAGAGCTGGTCATTCTCCTGTAGAGCAAAGACCCTAATGCTACTGAAGTCAGCCGTTAACTACTTCTTCCTTTGGTTTACACCTTTAGCTCTGCCTCCCCTCCTTTCAATTTATGGTCTCCTATTGAAATGATAATGATAACTCTATCTCCTTTTCTGCTTTGAACTTAACTATCCGAAATGACCTCATCTCCCCTTGCTAAAATCCTTATAAACCTTGAACCCCCTAAATTTGGGGAGACTGAGTTTTGGGCTGTTAGGCTGTCTACTCTCCTGCTACACATGTAGTAGTAATGAACTCTTTCTCTTTGAAGAAAACAAACAAACAAACATTAAAACAATGTGACATTTATCTATGCAGACAAATAGATTAAAGATACAATAGCCCAGAAACAGCTTAAATACATATAACACTTGGCATAAAACCAAAAAAGTATTATAAACCAGTGGGAAAGGAGGAAAACCTCAAGAAATGGTGATGGAACAATTGGTTACTTCTACAAAAATAAAGTAAAATAAATTAGTTCCCTACATTACACAAGGCAAAAATTCCAAAGGACTTAAAATTTTTGAAGGTAAAAGGTAACATCTTGAAAATTTTTTGTAAGAAAATGTAACATAGCTTTGTAACATCAGAATAGGGAGAGACTTTATAAACAAGACTAAAAGTACAAAGCATAAAGAAAAACACTCGACCACATTAAAATAAAAAATATCTGTGACAAAATATGGGATAGAAAATGTCAAAATTACATATAACCTGTTTACCCAGCAAAAGATCGGTACATTACATAAATACTAATTCCAACAAATCTCTTTTTCAAAAAGACAACCCAATTTTTTCTAATGGGCAAAGATTACAAACAAAGAGAACCTTGAATAGCCAATAAATACATAAGAAGATGTGCAACCTCAGCAGTAATCAGGGAAATGCAAATTAAAACAACAGTAAAATACTTTTTCAAATTTGTAAGTAGAGAAAAAAATTTTTTTAATAGAATTGAATTTTTAGATCCATTTTAGAGCTACAGTAAAATTGCAAAGATAGTACCAAGTGCCATATACTCCGTGCCCAGTATCCCCTATTATTAACATTTTATGTTAGTATGGCATGTGTATCATAATTAATGTTAGAATATTCATATATTGTTATTAAAGTTAATAGTTTATTCAGATTCCTTAGTTTACCTAATGCCCTTTTGCTGTATCAGGATACCCACATTGCATTTGTCACCTCTCCTTAGGCTCGTCTTGGCTGCGGCAGTTTCTCAGACTTTTTTATTTTTGATGACCTTGATAGTTTGGGAGTATACTGGTCAGGTATATTGGAGGATGCCTCCCTGCTGACGTTTGTCTGATGTCTTTCTCATCTTTAGACTGGGGTTATGGGTTTCGCGTAGGAAGATCACAGAGGCAAAGTACCATTTTTAATCACATTATATCAAAGATACATACTATCAACATGATTTAGCACTGCTGATACTGACTTTGGTATGTGATTTGTCAATATGTTGATGTTGACTCTGATCCCCTAGTAGAAAAATAGAAACAAATTTAAGGTCTTAAAATTCTAAGTGCAATAAAGATAAAAGCCAAGTAAATGAAAAACTTTCATACACTGCTAGTGGAAGAATAAATTGGCAACAACAAAGAAAACCTCTTTAGTAAGAAATTTGGTAAATACCTGGTAAAGCTAAAAACATTTATCCTCTTAACCCAGCAATTTCACTTCCAGATTTGAGAAATTCGCCCTTGTGTATAAAATGATGTGCTTATTGCAAAACTAAAAAACTAGAAAGCGGGATTTGATATTATTTAAGCCCTGAGATCCGTTAGTACCTGGAGCTTGACTAGCTTAGCTCCCTGCCATCCACCCCCAAACCGGGAGCACTTCACTTACTCAGCCGAATAAAATTCCACCTTTTTTCCTTAAGTCTGTTTGACATGAATTTTGTGTCGCTGTAAACTCAGTGAGTCTTTCTCTTTTTTCTTTTTTTTGCATGAGCAGGCACCGGGAATCAAACCCGCGTCTCCAGCACGGCAGGCAAGAACTCTACCTGCTGAGCCACTGTGGCCCACCCCTCAGTGAGTCTTGATTTATACATCTAGAGATTATCATCAAGTTGACTTAAATCCATGCCCAGTTTTTTTAAAAAAAAAAAAAAAAAGAAGAGGGGGGAAAGGCAGCAAAAGCAAAGCTTAAATGCCTAGTCTCTAGGTCCTAGAGTATAATTAAATCGCAACAACCATCATCCCTGGGGTTTACAAGGTACAAACTATTCCAGACAAGTCTGTGGATCAAAGCACAAAAATCAAAAAATGAGAAATAAAGTAAACATAATACTTGAAATTGAAGAAAATATTTTCAAAGAGTGATGTCTCAGAGTTTTTGTTTGTTTTTTGTTTTGGTATGCTGTATGGCGTGGCAGGGTCACACTTCATTCTTTTTCCATGTGAGCATCCCGTTATTGCAGCACCATTTGTTGAGTTTTTGTTTGTGTGTTGTGTTGGTGTCTTTGTTTGGGAAGTGCATGGGCCGGGAATCGAACCGAAGTTTCCCTCAAGGCAAGTGAGAATTCTACCCCTGAACTACCCTCGCACCCCGATGTCTCACAAAGTTTTATATCCACATGAATTAATTCATGGTGAAGTTTTTACTTTTCTTTTGTTTATTTAAAAATAGTAAATATAACAAACAGACACCGTACATCTACCACCTAGATTTAACCTATGTCAACATTTACTTATATTTCTTCATATTATTATTAGAAAGAAATAAAATATTACACATACAACACGGGCGGGCCACGGTGGTTCAGCAGGCAGAGTTCTCGCCTGCCGTGCCAGAGACCCGGGTTCGATTCTGGTGCCTGCCCATGCAAACAAACAAAAAAATTATACATAAAACTGAAGGTTGAGCTCCATCCCTTTCTCCTTTCTCCCTCCCCAGAGAAACCACTATTCTGAAGGTGTGTCATCCCCATGCTTGTTTCTGTACTTTTACTATATATATAATATACATAGTAAATGTTATACATACATATATCATTGTTTGAATTTGCATTTTCCTGATTACAAACGAGTCTGAGTGTCTTTGCAGATTTTTTTTGGCTATTAGGGCTCCTCTTCTGTTTGTATCCATTGCCTATTTTTTTCTTTTGCTTTGTTATCTTTTTTCTTATTGGTTTGCTGTAGTTTTTCTATTCTAGATGCAAATCCTGAGTAGGTTAGATGTGTTGCAAATACCTTCTCCCTATTTGTGGCTTGTCTTTACCTTTGTTTTTTTGTATCTTTTGTCATGCAAAGCTCTCAAGGACTTTTGAAAGACCTCAGACATTAAAGCCAGGCCTTGGTTAGGAGGCTCTTACCCTATCTTGTAGCGTCGAATGAGGGCTAAGGGTTTGAAGAGATTTGCGCTGAGATCACAAAGCTCTGTTCCACATTTGAGTGGACAGTTTCCTCCAAAATAACTTATCACTTACGGAGTTTAGGATTCCCATTTCTCAAGAAGTATGTTAAGATGTAAAACAATTGATACAGTATCAATATACTACACGCCCAAACAAGTCATTATAATAAGAGTAAACATTTTTCAAATGCAATCAAAGGAATACTATACATTGTTTTATATACAAAATATATGTATGTATCTTTCTATATGTCTGTGTGTCCCTTTCCCTCATCTACATATACCTCAAATATGTGTGTGTGTGTGTGTATACTTGAAATTGAAGGAAATATATATATACCAATATACTGGAAGATTCCAACGTCAACCTCATGGTAGGGGATGGTGACAAAAGCAGTCTTAGCTTTATCTGCAATGTTTCATCTCTTTTGGAAAGAAAGAAACAAAGCAAAGACTGGCAGCAAATACAACAGAAAATTTATGGTTATTTCTAGATGGTCAACATATTTCTAGATGGTGTGCATGTTTTTGTTTTCTTTGTGCCTTTCTGTATTTTGAAAATTTCTCAACATATAAAAGAATTTCTAAAGAAAAAAGGGGAAGGAGCTACACCAAAATAGTAATAGGGATCATCCTTTTATTCTTCCTTCTGCTTTTCTATAATTTTCAAAGTCTTTATAATAAGCAAATCTGTAAAAGGCGGAAACCTACCAGATCATTTTGACTTGCTTTAAAGATTTGTTTTATAACAAACTTAATCTGAATTTCTGGAGTCAATGAATGTCAGTATAATCAACACTGAGCTGTCATACATATTTTGTATATACCCTTATTAATATACTTCCCAGTACGGGTATCTATAATTAAATAGGTGATGGGAAAGCCTGTATTGTCCTAACAACGTTCTCCCCACCAGGATAATTAGGTTAAAGTCCTCTCATGAGCTTGGAATCATGTGGACATGATTCATGGACAAGATGTCATCCTCTTTTGTATCTTTAATTTGTAAGAAATAGAATATATATTTGCCTGGACATGTACACATTCTAATACCCTGAACTATGGTTACTGCCCAAAGACAATTGACACATTCAAAATTAGTAGAAATGAGGTATTTACTGGAGTTAGATAAGGTTCCTTTTACAATCTCTGTTTTACATTCATGGCACTGTTATAACAATTGGGTAACAGCAGATGTGAGTGGGTAAAATGACTCTAAATCACAATCACGTGGAGGAAGTTAGAAAAATTGTGCATAGCATGGAAACGTTTTTTACTTTTGTAGCTATTTGAGCAAGCAAAGCTTAGGTTTCCAAGTCTAGTGACAGATTTATTTGAATGTAATTGGATAATCGGAGTTTTCCACTGTCAGAAACTTATCCACTTCACTACTTAGAGGATTAAAAGAAAATTTGATCTGATGTTTTATGGAGCTTTCTCTTCCCAGGCACCCGAGGTTCCAGGCACTGGGAACACATGACACTGGATATTGTCTGTTTCCGCTGCTTCTGACTGAACAAACCAAAAGTTTGAAGTCTGCCTCTCACCTCTATCATCCAGAATTATTGGGTTTTAAAGCTGAGAGAAAAACTTTAGAAATCAACGAATCCCTCTCATTTTACAGGTGAAAAAATTGACACACGATTTTGGCAGTATCTAATGAAACTAAACATGTACATACACTATAATGTAGCAATTCTGCCTCTTGCTAACCATAGAGGAGAAGCCAAAGGAGGCACATGAAGATATTAATCACAGCACTTTTTGTAACAGCAAAAAAAGAGAGAAACAACCCAAATGTCCATCAGTACAAGAATGCCTAACAAAATATAAAATGGTAATACCATGAAGCACTATGCAGTAGATGAAAGGAATGAGCCAGACCTAAGCAGATAGCTATCAAAAACAAGAATGAGTGAAAGCCAAGCTGCAGGATCATGCAAACAATATGATACATTTATATAGAAATTCACACAAGAATGTTTTTACAAGGTACATATATATGAATACCAAAGTCTTCTAAAACGTCAATAACTGTGCTGTCCAATATAATAATATTGGACAATATTGGACAATAACACGTGGCTATTTAAATTTAAATTAATTAAAATTAGGTCAAATAGTCACTCTAGCCACTTTTCACTTGCACAGTAGCCACATGTCTAGTGGCTACCATAATGGACTGCACAGACCCAGAATATTTCCATCAGTGCAGAAAATTCTATCACACAGCACTAGTCTAAAAAATACATGCCACCTTCACAAGATCACACAACTGGTTGGTGGTAAAACCAAAGTGGTGTCGGGATACCAGTACGAAAGTGCTGTTGGCACAAAGGCTCATTTAGTCTATCTTACTCTCTACTCCTGGAAGCAGAGGGTTGTTCTGAGGCATAAGGTACAGGTGGGTAAGTCTGGATGGATGGATGGATGGATGGATGGATGGATGGATGGATGGATGGATGGATGGATGGATGGATGGATGGGTGGATGGATGGATGGGTGGATGGATGGATGGATTCATTCATTCTTCTTTTCTTTCTTTCTTCCTTCATTTAGAAGCATTTATTTACTACATGTTAAGCCCTGGGATCAGCCATCAGGGAATGAAATTCTGACACCACCCTGGCCCCAGAGGACAGACTAGACAGGATTCAGCCAATAATTATAAACTGAATACCTTTTCTATGTAGACCCCATGTGAGACCTGGGCCAGCAGCGAACAAAACAGACCATCCTGATCTCGTGGAGCTCTCAAGCCATAGCAGGGTTTCTTAATCTTGGTACTATTGACATTTTGAGTGGATAATTCTTTGCTGTGGGGGCTGTTCTGTGCATTGTAGGACATTTTGCAGCATCACTGGCCTCTACCCAGTAGATAACAGCAGCATCCCCTGTCCAGTCGCGAAAACCAAAAATGTCCTCAGACATTCGGTAAATATTCTCTGGGGGATAATATCGCATCTGCTGAGAACCACAGGCAACGACAAACATTAATCCAATTATAGCAAAGTATTTAAATGATGATAACATTGCCTCCTTTATTAACCAAACACAGTTAGAACTTGCCTGCCATGGACACAATTCTGAATAAACAGGACATGGTCTGGGGAAAAAGGAGTCCAGAAGGTATAGAACTGTTAGGTGACCCCAGGAGAGACATGTAGGTAGGTAGGCGCATAATAATCCATTTTCAGATCATACTTTCTAAAGCTCTCTCAGCTGGCATAGCTTGAGCCAGCTGCCATGAACTTGAGACTCAACTAGCCGTAAAAAAAAATGGAAAACAGCTACAGGTCCAGTCTTTCTCATCAGAGATCTGTAGGTCATAAATAGTAGGGCAAAATAAGAATCAGGATTTATCACATTTCTCCTTTCTCAAAGAATTTGGACAAAATCTCCCTGGCCCACTCCAACCATTTACAACAAAAATAAATCAGAGTAGAGGAGATGGAAAAGACCTATTAGATCACCAAATACCTCTATCCCCAGTGGCCACATAGTTGGCAGTCCCCAACTGGAAGATGTGATCAAATCTTTAACTATTCCCTTCCTTAATGAGGCCAAAAGGGAATCCTTGGAGCTATGGCATCTATTTTAATATTTTGAGAAGTGTGTTTTTGAGTCTATCCTACTTAACTTCCTCATTTTTCCTCCCCTGGAACACAGTGGGTCTGAACTTTGAGAGAGAAAGCCTAGATAGCTCTAGCCCTACCCACGTATTTTATAGACAATGAAACTGAAGTTCATAGAGAGGAAGTGTTGGATTCAGGGGTGCACAGCTCTTTACGGTAGTCATTCTCCAACCATTTGAGCTCCTCTTTCCCCTATGTTTGGAAACATCAAAAACTTATTGTATGCCAAGTACTTTATGTATGCACTCTCATTTCAAAATTGTATATGTATGTATCCATATAATTCAAATATAAATACTCAACATACCAATGCAAAAGTGATGCTGCTAAGGGTGGGCAGAGTTCTCGCCTGCCATCCCGGAGATCCAGGTTTGATTCCTGGAGCCTGCCCATGCCATAAAAAAAAGGGAGGGGGGAGGATGCAGCTAAATGCAATGTGGCATTGTAGAAGCAGGGGGCGGGGGAAAAGGACATTAGTGGAAATCTAGTGAAATCCAAATAAAGCTTTAGTTAGTAGTAACATAATGTTGGTTTCTTAGTTCTGACATTACCTTGATAATGTAAGATGTTATTGATAGGGGAAACTGCATAAGAGGTATACAGATTTTCTGTACTACTTCTGCATCTTTTTTTTTACTTTTTTTATTGTGAAATATATATGTAAAAAAGCAATACATTTCCAAGTACATTTCAACAAGTAGTTATAGAACAGATTTTAAGGTTTGGTATGGGTTATAGTTCCGTGATTTTTTTTTTTTTTTGTCTAGCTGCTCCAGGATACTGGAGACCAACAGAAATATCAGTATAATGATTCAGCAGTCATACTTGTTTGTTAAATCCTATCTCCTCTGTTATATTCCTCCTTCTCTTTAAATAACATATATACATAAAAAACAATACATTTCAAAGTATAGCACAACAATTAGTTGTAGAAAAGATTTCAGAGTTTGGTATGGGTTACAATTCCACAATTTTAAGTTTTTATTTCTAGCTGCTCTAAGGTACTGGAGGCTAAAAGACATATCAGCATAATGATTCAGCAATCATACTCATTTGTTAAACCCAACCTTCTCTGTATAACTCCACCATCACCTTTGATCTTTCTCCCACTCTTTAGGGGTATTTGGGTTATGCCCATTCTAACTTTTTCATGTTGGAAGGGGCTGTCGATAATATGGGATAGCAGAGTGGAACTAGTTGATGTTCTGGAGAGGCTGGGCCCTCTACATTTCAGCATGCATTTCTTTTATACACCTAAAATTATTCCGAAATAAAAAGACCATTTAAAGAAATAATACAGGCTCATTTAAGTTCAAACATAACAGAAATATTTAAAGAAATAAAAAAGATTAATGTCCTTCCTTTCTGCCTTTTAATTCTGTTCCTAAATTCTAACCACTTTTAACAGATGTGTGTCTCTTTCCAGACCTTGTATTTTTTTTTTTTTTTTTTTTTTTACATGGGCAGGCACCAGGAAATGAATCCCGATCTTTGGCATGGCAGGCGAGAACTCTGCCACTGAGCCGCCGTGGCCACTCCAGATTTTGTCTTTTTTGCTTATTCAAACATACACACACACATATATACATACTGTTTTTCAGTATTCTATTTTATTTCATCTTTTCACACAATCTGATGAATTTGGCATTAAATCAAATGAGGAAAGTGAGGCTCAGAGAGGTTAAGTAACTGGCCTAGTCTGGGACTAAGAATAAAAGCAGATTCTACTTAAGTCCAAATTCCATGCTCTTCCCAGATCCCAGGGTGAATGGAGACCACTCTCTCCTTCCCAGGTCATGTGATCTGGCAAGGATGCACCCGCCTGGAAGAAGAGGGCCCTCCTTTACTTGGCATGAAGGCTCCATATGGACTAAGCACCAGCCATCTCCTTTTCTTCTCTTCTATATAAAAAGCATGGCGATGCTGGCCATGGCCCTGATTGTTGAAAAAAAGCATGTGGTTTTGGATGTGTTTCGTGCTGCTGGTGGTGGAGGATGGGAAGGGGTGTATTCTGTAATATCAGGAAACACAGGGGTGTGAAATTTCATGATATGTTATAGCAAGCCCGTGTTCTTCAGAGGATAGGCATATATTTTGGGTACTCAAATGTTAACCAATAGCAGAGGATTCAAAACACAAATATGTTCAGCTCTCTTTCCCAGTGCAATGTGCTCCACTTGCCAGGAATGGAATTTTCACACATTTAAGGTCAAAGGGAAATTTCTGGGAGGGATCTCAGTGAATCATAAAGCCAGTCACCACGTGCAGGGTCTCTGAATAGGAGGAAATCGGAACAACAATATGCTGAGTTTTTCAACACTGGCCTGTAGGCAGTTCAGGATACTGAGCCCTGTGTGACCTTCCCAACAGAAAAAAATCACCTTTACATTAGCAGAGCAGCATTCCGAATAATTCACTGGCAAAACAAACTGTAAGTATCGCCCCTTAGGAAGGAGGAAATTACCAGATGTATTAAGCTTCACTCTGTGCCAAGCCCTGTATTAAGAGCTTTTATTTGCTCTCACTGTATCCTCACATTACTCCATGAACAAATACTATTGTCATCCCCATTTTACAGATGAGGAAACTGAGGCCCAAAGAAGAGAAGTGACTGGCCCAAATGCCATACAACTGTTAAGCAGCCAAGAAAGGTGCATTTGACTCCAAAGCAGATGTTTTTTCTAAATGTTTCAAACTAACTTGGCAAGCAAATGATATATATTTTAATTTCCTAAACTAAAAAAAAAAAGTCTGCTTTTCCAGCATATGCTATCCCCACACTGTAGTTTATATTCTGAGACCAGATGGTAAAGCAAAACCCAATATTCCTTCCCTACACTCACATCTCACATAAGTTCTGGTCACACTTGTCTACTCTCAAGGAAGATATATAAATAAATTCAATGTGGTACCCCAGGCACAGATTCCACATTTCAAGCCTGGTATAATCTGTTTACCTGGTATCTGACTTTCTCTAATATTTGCCCCCTTTACTCTTTTAGCAAATAATAATGACATCAACTAACATAACATTTATTACTAACGTTATTTTCTCAACATTTTTTGATGAAAATTTTCAATCATGTAGACAAGTTGAAAGATTTTATGGGGAACTCTCAGCCACCAATACGTACATACTACCATTTATGTTTTACTATACTTGTTTTATATTGGGTTGTTTTTAATATGTTCCAGGTGCTTTGCTTTTGCAAGCATCTCAATCCTTGAAGAAATTCTATGAACCTGGTACTAATATTACCCTGATTTAATGGGTTGGAAACTGAAGCTTAAAGAGCTGGAATGGCAGACAACTCGTCTGTCTACAAAATCCCTCTCTGGTTACATTAAAAAAGATGGAGGCCAACATGAGTTGAAATTAATGGAATTTTATTAGTTCAGTTAATGTTGGAGATTTGTTTTCTGAATCAGAGAAGGAGTTACCCTGTGTAAAATCCAGTCAAAAAAAAAAAAGTCTGAACAGGAAGGGATTTGTTCTTTTGGGTTCCATAGATAAGATATTGATTTTCTTCTTTGTTTAAAAAAAGTTCAGCAGAGAGATATACACAAAGATGTTCATTGCAGCTTATTTAAAATGAGATAAACTGGAAACAACCTAAGCATCCTGTTCTAATTTTTAAGCTGCCAGAATGTGATATACCAGAAACGGAACGTCTTTTACAAAGGGGATTTTATTAATTTGCAGGTTTACAGTTCTAAGAGTGGGAAAATGTCCAAACTAAAGCAAAGCTATAGAAATATGCAATCTAAGGCATCCAGGAAGAGATACCTTGGTTCAAGAAGGCTGATGACATTCAGGGTTTCTCTCTTAACTGGAAAGGCACATGCGAACATGGCGACATCTACTAGCTTTCTTTCCAGGCTCCTAGCTTCAGGAAGCTCCCCCGGGGGTGTCCTCCCTCCTCATCTACAAAGTTCTCTGGCTGCATGAACTGTCTCGGCTCTGGTGGCTGTACAACTTTTTCCAAAATGGTTCCTTCTTAAAGGGCTCCAGTAAGCAACCCCACTTTGAATGGGTGGAGTCACATCTCCATGGAAATTATCTAATCAAAAGTTACCACTCACAATTGGGTGGGTCATATCTTCATGGATAATCAAAAAGCTCCCACAGTAATACTGAATGAGGATTAGAGGACATGGCTTTTCTGGGGTACACCACAGATTCAAACCCAGCACACAACCCAAATGAGAAAAATGGCTAAGTAGGATATGATATGGTCAAAAGATGGCATATGATGCAGATGTTAAAATTACCTTTCCTTTGTCTCAGAAATAATCTAGTTAAGGTGTATGAGCATGATCCAAATGTAACATGATATCTGGGGATGAAATTGCTAAGGTTGCTTATCTTTCTGTTTGTTTTTAAGAAAATAACAGATTGACTATCAGAATCCGAAAATGCATAGATCTCCAAAGAAAAGGATATGGTCTTTAAAGGGTACCTTCATCTAAGACAAGTCTTGTCTGCATTTAACTTGGCCTTGAAAATCCTACCAAAAGGTCCTCCTCCACCACAACTCACCCCAACCCACCCTCTAAAAATCATCAGCATCTTTCATTTATTGAATGAATGCTATATGCAGATACTGTACTAAGTTCTGGAGATTCAATGATGAGGAGGAAAATTCATGGGAATTGAAATCTGAATAGGAGTAATTGTCCTACCTGGTCCCTGGGTAGCATCAAATGATGGGTTTAAGAAAGAACTTCTCCATCTGGTAATACTTAGCGCAGTGGTTCTCAACCAGGAATAATTTTACCCCTCCCTCAGGGAACATACGGCAATGTCTGCAGACATTTTTGGTTGTCACAACTAGGGGAGGGTGCTACTGCACTCTAGTAGGTAGTTTGATTATCCATGACCACCATGACCACCATCACCACCACCACCACCACCACCACAATCACTACCATCACTACCATCACTACCACCACCACACGCACACACACACACACACAAATGTATTCGGCCCTAGTGTCACTCATGCCAGGGTTTAGAAACTTAGACTTGGAAAGTCTTTCAAGTTTCTTTTTTCCAGAGTTACAAAGGAGAAACCTGGAGTGGAAGAGGATGTCCCCCAAGGAGAAGATGCAACTCTGGGGGAAGTATATGGACGTGGAAGAGGATTTACCTGGGTGATTAGGAAGGTTTTTAAGCAAATTGGGTAGAGACAGCCCCAGTTGACTGAGAATTCTATAATAACAGTTCATTTGTAAATTGCTTCCTTAGCGTGTCTTGGATCCCCTGCCAGCCTCCCTCCAGAAAGAGACCATATGTTGAAGATAAAAGGCTCTGGAGATAAAATCAGGAGATCTGGGTTGAATTTCAATTTTGCAATAATGGAAACCACTTTGCTTTTCTGAGTTCCATTTTGAGAAATGGGTATAGAAATCCCACTGCTGAGAGAAGAACAGATGCTTGAGCATCCCTCACTCTTTGTTGAGGCTCAAACGGGAAGTTGTTTTTATTGTTGTTTTAGCATGTTCACAATGTGTTATTTAATAATAATGTTTTACTTAGTAGTAAAAAGAGTGGCTATAAAATTGTACATATTATATGTGTCTGATTTTTGTTCAATAAGCATGTCTGCGGAAATTGTAGTCTAAAGTAATTACATCAAATAGCTAAGACAAATTATTCCTGAATGGGGAGTTTCCAGGTGTTACCCCAAACCAGAATATATTACCTTTGGAATTAGGTGGTACATACATGTTATTTAAAATGTTTTAAGTTAATTTTTTCAAAAGATGCTATATGATATGAAGAAATACTTCGATGCCATTTAAACAAAAACAAAAGCAAAATAGCAATGGTATAAGCTTATGCTGTCCTACATCTTTGCACTCACCCCGAGTGGCCAGAATGAAATGAGATGCTCTGTAAGTATAAAAATAAATAGAACCCAGGGGGTGTGAGGGTAGTTCAGTGGTGGAATTCCCACCATCTATGCGGGAGACCTGGGTTTGATTCCCGGCCCATGCACTTCCCCAAAGCAAACAAACAAACAAATGAAAAACCAAACAAAACCAAAAATTCAACAAATGGCACTGCAATAAGAGGATACTCAGATGGGAAAAGAATGAAATGTGACCTCCGCCATACAGCATACAAAGAAAAAAAAAAAAAAAACCCAGATTTCAAAGGTCTAAAAATAATGTATTCTCATTAAAGCTTTTAATTTTGATTACATGTTGAAATTGTAATATTTTGGATTTACTGGGTTAAGTAAAATATCTATTAAAATTAATTTCACACCCACTAGAATGGCTACTATAAAAAAAAAGGAAAATAAGTCTTGGAGAGGATGTGGCGCCACGAGAACCCTCGTGCATTGTTGGTGGGTGTTCTAGTTTGCTAGCTGGTATATGCAATATACCAGAAATGGAATGGATTTTAAAAAGGGGAATTTAATAAGTTGCAGGTTAATAGTTTTTAAGCTGTGGAACTGTCCCAAATAAAGTAAGTCTATAGAAATGTCCAATCTAAGGCATCCAGGGAAAGATACCTTGGTTCAAGAAGGCCGATGAAGTTCAGGGCCTCTCTCAAGTGGAAGGGCACATGGTGAGCACAGTCAGGGTTCCTCTGTCAGCTGGAAGGGAACATGGCGAACAGGGCGTCATCTGCTAGCTTCCTCTCCAGCTCCCTGGGAGGCGTTTTTCTTCTTCATCTCCAAAAGTCACTGGCCGGTGGACTCTCTGTCTCATGGTTCTGCGGCATTCTGTTGTCTTCTCTGCTCTCTCTGAATCTCTTTTATAGGATTCCAGTAAAGTAATCAAGACCCACCTAGAATGGATGGAGACATGTCTCCACCTAATCCAGTTTAACAACCATTGTTGATTGAGTCACATCTCCAGGGAGATGATCTAATCAAAGTTTCAAGCATACAGTACTGAATAAGGACTAGAAGAAACGGCTGCTTTACAAAATGGAATTAGGATTAAAACATGGTTTTTCTAGGGTACATACATCCTTTCAAACCAGCACAGTGGGAATCTGAGATGGTGTAGCTGTTGTGGAAACAGATGGCTCTTCTCAGAAAGTTAAGAATAGGATTACCATATGACCTGGCAATACCACTTCAAGGAATGTACCCCCAAAAAATGAAAGCAGGGACTCAAACAGATATTCACACACCTTTGTTCATAGTGGCATTATTACCAATAGCCAAAAGATGGAAGCAGGTCATTCTCATGCATTATCTAGATATCCCTGTTTAGTTTTTAATGGACTGATTAGAACAGCTAGAAGGAACTACCTGAAACTACTGAACTGGTTTCCAGGGGCCTTGATTATTGAAGACAATCGTGTAATTATATACCTGTTACAGTGTGACCCTGCGATTGTGAAAATCTTGTGGCCGACACCCCCTTTCTCCAGTGCATGGACAGATGAGTGAAAAAATAAGGACAAAAAAATAAACAAATAATAGGGGAAGATAAGGGGCATGGGATTTTTGGGTGTTCTTTTTTATTTTTATTTCTATAGGTATTTTTTGGATTAATAAAGGTGTTCAAAACTTGATTATGATAATGAATGCACAACTTTGTGACAATGCAGTGAACCATTGAGCGCGGGCTTTGGATGACTATGTGGTATGTGAATATATCCCAATAAAATTGCATTAAAAAAAAAAAAGATGGAAGCAACCCAACTGTCCATCAACCAATGACTGGATAAACAAAATGTGGCATATATATCCACTCCATGGAATATTATTCAGCCATAAAAGGCATGAAGTTCTGATACATGTGGCAATGCAGATGTTGAATGAAACAAACCAGACACAAAAGGACAAATATTGTATGCTCTCACTCACATGAAATAATTCGAATAAGCAAACTCTTAGAGTCAGAATCTAGAATACAGATTACCAGGGGTCAGAATGGAGATAGGTAATGGGGAATTAATACTTCATTGGTTCAGAATTGACATTTGGGGTGACAGACAAGTTTTGGTAATGGATGGTGGTGATGTAATTAACACCACTAAATTAAATATGTGAATGTGATTGAAAGGGTGAAATTTTAGGTTTCAAATATATTACTGGAATAAAAAAAAAACCAGACACAGGACTATACAACATAAAACAGTGAACCCTAACGTAAACTATGGACTATAGAAACAGAAAAATTTTAATAGTATTCTTTCATCAATTGTAACAGTGACCACACTAAGGCAGAGTATGAATACTAGGGAAAACTGTGTGTGTGAGAAAGGATACACGGAACTCTATATTTTCTACATGATGTTTCTCTAAACCTTCAACTGCTCTAAACATTTTTTTTCATCTATTTCTTTTTCTTTTTCTTTAGTGAGGCTTCTGAAATATTTTTTAATTACATATGTGCCTCACATGTTTCTGTTGGATAGTGCTGATACAGACAATACAAGCTTGTCTGTCCAATGAAAAAAAAATGAGAGAAAATAATAAAATGGAAAAATACCAAAGTCATCACTGTGATTGAGTTCAAACGATAGGATTATGGGTGGCTTTTCCAGCTTCTTTATACTTTTCTGTATTTCCAAACATTCTATGGGGTATAGATATCCCTGTGATAACCTGGAAAAGGGCAAAAGAAGTCTAAAATCCCTCCTGCATTCCAGGGTAAAAAAACTGTTCTGTCTTAAAATGATTGCATCATATGGGGACTGTTATTTTATGAATTAAAAAAAAAAATGATTTTCTAGCCAGCTGGCCTCTCGTTTGGTCTTGGGTATGGAGGGTAAGGTCTGAAATCCTGCCCCCCACCTCCCGTGGGGGTGGGGGTGGGGGGAATCTTGCAGGGCCCTCCCCCACAAAAAGGGAACAGAGGGTTTGGGGAGTGTGAGAAGCAGCTCCGTGGACGCTCAGAACATCTCTGGGCAAGGAAATGAGTCATGCAGTGAGTCAGCCCCGCCGCCCTGCTCTCATTCTTGGTACTGTTCCATGTCACTGCTCCCTTCTGTCTGTCACCCTTTTCTCCTGACACATGTGCAGCCCTGAGGCAGCCCGAGCAGACCTCGCTGACAGGGGCTCCTGGGTGCCAAGTACCTAAGGTGGGTGATTCACAGAGCTGCACGGTTATTCATCTGATCTCCCTTCAGCCTCCTGGGTCAACCCGTGTG
Organism: Myrmecophaga tridactyla; assembly: GCA_004026745.1. Classification (NCBI taxonomy): domain Eukaryota; kingdom Metazoa; phylum Chordata; class Mammalia; order Pilosa; family Myrmecophagidae; genus Myrmecophaga; species Myrmecophaga tridactyla. The sequence goes on along the minus strand of PVIY010025949.1, from coordinate 7,886 downwards.
AGATGGGAGCTGTGGGCATTTCCACTTTACAGTGAGGAAACTGAGGCCCCTAGAGGTTGAATATTTGGCCAAGGGGCTCAGAGCTAGGAAGAGGTGGAGGTGAGATTCCAATTCAGGCTTGACTCTAAAACCTATACTCCCAAACCTGGTAGGACCCCTGCTCTGTCTTCCCTAGAGCCCTTATCTCTATCTTCCCAGATGAGACTGGAAAGTAATTACCGTGTGTCTCTTGAGTTTTTCATTGCCCCATATTTCAGATTGCCTCATATGTTCTGCTCAACCGCTCCCAAAACCATCTCTGGGAAAGAATCTGGTCTCGGACATTTACACCAAGGTATGGTTTAGGCCCATGGTTACTTCTGCAGGGAGGATGTGCAGGTGAAGTCCTATTCCCAGTGCGGGATGAAAGGATAAAAGGAATCCTGGCACAGGGAGGTACATGGATGAGACGTCTTGCGGGGAGAAAGAGGGTATTCTTGGTGCTTCTCCCTCCCTAGATCAGACCCTCAAGCCACCCTCAGCCAGCTATGAGGAGCCCAGTCTTGCCTTCAGTTTATTAGCAGGCGGGTAGGACCAAGGCAAAGCAAGCAGATGCTCACATGTTGTGGCTGCCACAAGAATGCCCACCCTTCACAGATACAGATTCTACCATTAGAGAGTCATGCCTAGGGCTTGAGCATTCCCCTTCTTTTAAATCTTTTTTTTTGGCAATCTAATTATTTTTTCTTTTCTTTTTTTTTAATTCTGTTAAACTAATTTTTTATAACTGATACATTCACATGGTTCAAAAATTATATACATATTACATATGTGACATTATATATGCATCTGTGCAGGCATTTATGTCTGTCTGTCTGTGTGTGTATATGCACACATAAATTATATTGAAAACTCTCTCTCTTACCTGGTCCCCTGTCTATCCAGTTCCTACCCCAACCCCACAGTCACAACATTCCTATTTTTGTGCAAGATTTATATATAAACAAGTAAACACAAATACATACACACACACACAAACACACACACACACACACTGCCATCCTTTTATGCAAAAGTTGCAGACTCTTTTTACAAAAGTAAAAATGCTGGAGTAAAGAATATACTGTCACTAACACTTTAGTGAAAATTAGTTTATCAGGTATTTTCTAATTACTTTCCAGTAGAAAAAACTGCTAGTCACTTTCTCCTGTGTTTTCATTTTTTAAAAATCGGGTTTAATGAGGCATAATTTACATACAGTAAAATTTATGCTTTCCGGTGAAAAGTTCTGCAAATTTTGACAAATGCCTCCAGTTGTGCAACCACTATCATAATTAGGAAACAGCATTATCATCACCCCTCAAATTCTTTTGTGCCCTTTTTAGTCATCCTCTCCTCCCACCCTCATCCCCTGGTAATGGTTGATCTAATTCCCTGTAGTTTTGCCTTTTCCAGAGAACCATACCACATGGAGTCTTCTGGTCTGGTTTCTTTCAGTTTATGCAAAGCATTTAAGACACATGCTTGCGATTGTGTGTGTCTATAGTTTGCTCCTTGTTATTGCTGAGCAGTATCCCATTGTACTGCTATGTTTCCCCTATGTTTAGGTTCTATAGCTTGCTTACCATTTACCGGTTAAAGGACAGCTGGGTTGTTTGCAGTTTGGGGGTGATTATGAGTAGAATGTTTATAAACATTTACTTTCAGGTTTTTGTGTGAATAGACATTTTCATTTCCCTTGAGTAAATATGCAGGAGTGGGATTGCATATCAGAGTGTATAGCATCTCTTTTTTTTTTACATGGGCAGGCACTGGAAAACAAACCTGGGTCTCTGCAGAGCCAACGTGGCCTGCCCTAGCGTCTCTTTTAAAATTCTTATGATAGCCCGTTCCCAGAGGAGAAATCTGAGGGCCAGAGAGGTTCAGTAACCTGCCCTCTCTCATCTCCCAGCTGATGTTTTGGAGATTGGATTCGAACTCAGATGGGATAAAGAAAACCCCCTGCTGGTAACCATGATGTAATTTTATCTTTCTGCCACTGTGTTAAAAGGGGTCAAAGACACCTAAAGTGTAAGGGTTAAAAGTATTAATAAAACACAAACCTCACTTTCTTTCCAATTTTGGCTCCCTTGCAGGAATTCAAACTTCTGATCAAGAGGAAACCCTAGTGGGGCCCCCTCTAGGCTGGCAGCACGCTCTGCTGCCCCGAGAATACCAGCTTTCCCAAAGGGAATGATTCCTGATGTTTATGAGTGGGTATGGAATGTGCTCTTAAAAGTTTATAGTTCACTTAACATGCACCATCTCATCAGAGAACGATCTCACGAGGGGGTGGACCTGTCTCTCCCTGTCACCCACCCACAGAACCACTGACATCTGGCAAGCTGCATGCAGAGGGAGCCTATTTGTGACCCTTATTATTTCATTCTATTCTGAGCTACACACCCCTCCCTTTGTGCAATGACAACCTGGCAATTCCAAGCGCAACTCCTGGCACGCCTGGATTGGCAGGGTGGTAGCCTGGAAAGGGCACTGGCCGGGGACTCCAGGCCCTGCCTCGGGAGTCTGTTGGGCATTAGGAAGGCTATATGAGTGCCCAGCATGGGACCTGGCACTGAGGCAAATTTTGATCCCCTCCCTTTCCCCAGGAGAGTAGACAAGTATCAAGCTAGCAAACAAGGCCCTGCTGTGCACTTCAAGCAAGTCACCTACCCACTCTGCGCCTTCGCTGTCCACGTTCAGAAAATTGGAACAGGTCCAATATCACTATATGGAATGTTGTTATAAATGGACAATTTCTTTCAGCTTAAAGAAGAGGGATTAAGGGTAAAACTCCTCTCAGGCAACCACTTAGAATCGCTCCTGATTGCCCAATGGGCCCTGCCCTCCCCGAGATCGTACAGCCAGGAAGAAGCTATAGGGAGCAGCAGGGAGAGGCCTGAATCTTATTTATCAAACAAAGTCAGGCCCACGAAGGGAGCTGAGTGAATGCTTCATTGCGTTGTGGAATAAACAGATTCTCTGCCCTACCGTTGTTGGAGGAGCGTGTGGGCCTCTGTGCCGCAGGGGCCTCCTCTGTAAGGGGGAAGTGACAATGGCACCGTTTCCTGGTGCTGTGGGGAAGAGGCCCGGAGAAGACATGTGCACCATGCTTAGCTTAGTTTATAGTTGACTTAACATGCATCATCTCATCAGAGAACAATTGTTCAGGGGTAAAATGAGACCACGTGTGTAATCCAGAGGTCTCCGATGGCTTGTTTGTCCTACACATGTGGTGATCGACTTGTCCCAGTTTGCAGGGAAAGTCCTGTGTCCTGGGAAACTCCTTGGTCCTGGGCAAATTGGAACAGTTGGTCACCCTACCTACATAGCCATTAAAAAAAAAAAATGGTCTCAGTGAGAGAGATTGATTTAATGGCTTCTGTATACCAACCACAGATGGGGAGAAGGTGGATGTATTGATTCGGGGCCTCCGGGCTCGGCCTCAGCCAAGACTCTTATCCCAGCTTCTCTGTGCAAATCAGCTTCATTCTCTCAGGCCAGCTTCTCCACACAGATGCGGAGATGCACAAAGGAGGCTTTGGGTTCAGAGCCTTGCTATTTGCAACCAGAAAGGAAGAAGAAAGGACGGGACCGGGCCTGTCTTCTGGATCAGTTGGAAAAAAAATCCAAGCAAAGAATTCTGATTGGTCTAGCTTAATTACTATGCCTGTTTTGGGACCAATCCAGGGGTCTGTTCCCAGAAGAAAGGAGAGATGGGAGCTGTGTAAACCCAAATAAATTGCCGACAACAGTTTGCTCTCTGTGGATTTAAATGACCTCCAGGGCCTTCCAGGTGGAGAAGCCCCTGGTTTTTAGTTCTCCAACGTCTCATCTTTTGGTACCAACTAGAGACTAATGATATAAAACCTAACCTCAGTCGAGTGCTTACTATGTGCCAGGTGCTGTTTCAATTCCTTTTTTTATATTATCTCATTTCATCCTCTGAACAACCCTATAAGGGAATTTATTAATTCTATTTTACAGACAAGGAAGCTGAGACACAAAGTAGTTAAGCCACGAAGTAACTAGCCTGGGTGGCAGCCTGGGCCGTGAACCCCAGTTCATCTGGCCAGAGAGCACACAGCCCAGCAGCCCAGCTGCCTGTCTGCAGAGAGTGCTTTATTGGCCTATTAAAGATCCGTCACAAACACCTGTGTGATGGCAGTGTGCAAAAGGTATGACCGCTCATGGCAGGGTTTTCCATCTGTGAGTGGGGGGGGGGGTTAGATGAGAGGTCCCCCAGATTCCTGCCGCGCTTGCTGCCTGGGCCCAGGAAGCTGGCTTTGATCTCCTCGTGGAGCTACAGGGCCCAGCACTGTTTATCTTGCCTTCGGCCAGGCACCTTGGCTCAAACTCCCCTTCTGCTGCATTTTTACTTTTCACCAATTCTGCATCCAGTGGTCTCGGCACTGCATCAGGAATCAGAAGACTCCTGTTTTGATTTTGTTGTTTTGTGTTCCTGAACCTGGCTCTCTCCCTACTCGAATACAAATAGCAATGTCTTTGTTGGCTGTCTAGGTTTGAGGGGAATTCAATTCAATTGGACAAATGCGTAGTTAGCGTCTACTCCGAACCTGGCTATGTGAGCAGGGTTATAGCGATAAATGGTAAAGGAGACCCTGCCCTAAAATAATCTAGGCAACAATTTTAAATCCTTATCTCTAAGCAGCTTTGTTCTGGATTAGGGAGAAGCTTTCTCAATGGTCTGTGTCCTTTCAGTTTCTCGACATTTACAATTTGTCCTATGGGCCACAGGTAATCTAACTGTTCTAAAATTCTGCTTTCATAAGACAGCCGGAATGTCTTTTTCTCCCTAGAGCTAAATGAGGCCTTTACATCAGGTCCAAGTCAAATATCGCCATGAAGCTTCTCCCTTCACAACCTCCACCCGAGGTGAATTGATTTGCTCTTAGCATTATTAACCTGTAGGAATTAGACTTGTCTATTACTGCCTCCCCTCCACCCCTAACACACCCCTTCTTTGGAATTACCCTTTCTCCATAGTTCTGGGTAAAACACAGTGGGCATAGCAGCCCTGTTTTATCACATGACTTGCCCCTTGACCACGGCTGATTGGTTCTGAAAGATCACCCAACCCAGGAGAATTAGCCCCAATCGGCTTCTTTTTCTTGAGAATCTAACCCAAAAGGCTCAGAGAGCCAGTAAGGATGACTCAGGAGGATCTTGTGGTGTTAAGTGTAAAGTTTGAACCAAATACAATCTAAGTAGCATAGCAAACAGAAGAAGCTTGAGAATGGAGCCTACAAAGAGAAAGGGCTAGAGGCAAGGGACCATCCATGAGCATCGCCAGGAGACAGGGAAGGAAAAGGGCTGAGCCCCCAGTGTCCCTTTTGAACTCCAGTCCCTATCCTTGGATGGCTGGTATACCATTCAGTAAACTACCAATTCACTAGGTCGTTTGATATGGCCTCAGTTTCTTGCAACTAAACTGTAACTAGAGCATCAGAACATTTTTGTCCATACTGTCATTATTGCAGTTATTATAATAAAGTGCAGATATATCCTCCTAGCTGTCTGACAACTGATGATGTCTTTGATTCATCTTGACACTTGCCTTTGTGCCGGCACCTGGTCAGCACTCTATAAAACCTTGATGATGGCGCTTCATCTCCTCTCAAGTCCTCTGCCCGGGTTTCCAGCCTTCTCCCATCTGGCCCCTTATCTAACCTCATTTCTCACTACTCCTCACTACACACCCTTCGCGGTGGTTAAACCTGTCCCACCAAGACATGGAGCTCATTTCTCTGGGCCTTTCCCCATGCTGGAATGCCCTCCTCCCTCTTCTTCACCTACTTATCCTTCAAATAACAACCTCCTTCTTCTTCATTCATTCTTCAAATATTTCCCGAATGCCCACTATGAGCCTGACATTATGCTAAGTGCTGGGCTATACCGTGAACCCAACAGAGAGCCTTTCCATCGCCCTGCTGCTTCAGGTCTTATGATCCTTCTCCATGAAGCCTCATCCAGAGCCTGCACCTCCCACTCCCCTCCCTCTTCTCTTCCCTCCTACAAAATGAATTCTTCAAACCTCACACCACTGTTTGCGAGCAGTTTCTCTTGAGTTTGTTTTGCCCAACAAGCCTCCTCCTGCTAACTGGATTTTATGTGCCTTGAGGGCTGGAGCCTGAGTTTTGTACTTTTTCTATTTATATTTATGCAGCTCAGCATTAGGGACAGAGTGGGCACCTGAAAAATAACTCTTCACTGCCTGCTGGCTTGATTGAGAGTGTCTCCTGCCCTCCTGGCCTGGGAAGTGGAAGGACAGAGAGGTATTTGTCTGTCTTTGAATCCCAGGAATAAACATCAGCCTGGCTTTCAGCAGATCCCAATAACCCTGGCCATAAAGCACCATCTAAACCCAGGGTAAAGATGAACAAATAGAGGTTTTATTTGTTCTGTTTAGTCCTGGTACTCTGGGGAGGTTTTCAGGGACCTCCTTACCACAAACCCACACTAACAAAACAAGAAGCCACTTTTCTGGCAGCCGCCTGTACAGCTCTCTCTTTTACCTAGCAGTCAACTCCCTTGTCTCCAGGCTCCTGAAAGACACCTTTCAGCTCGGAGTCTTTACTAGGTGGGAGGAGGAGGGGAAGAGGAGCACTAGATTTCATTCTCTCCCCAGATATAAGCAGAAGTGGTTCATCCCAAACAGCCCAGCAAAACCTCACCACAAAATTTCTCTGCATAATGAAGGTGCTTTTTTGAAACACAAAGTTACTCTTTCAACTCAGGAAGGGAAATAGTAATCAAGCAACCAAGCCCAAACCTGCACAGGGCCAAAATCCTGAGGTTGATGGTAGGATCGAAGTGAATCATTTCTCTTTGCTCTGATTGCTTCAGCGACAGACAGCTGGGAGCTACTTGGTCCCCGTCTGAGCCCTCATGCCATATTTGTGACTAATTCTGGTTCCCCTTTTGACTTTTCAATGGGACCATCTTAACTAATGCAATATGGGAGCTGGATTCAAACCAACTAGCTGAGTCCAGGGCTGATAGCTCTGAGACAGTAGCTGATAAATCCATTAAGAGCTTTTCTTCTTGAGTCTCAAGTTGAAGCCCAACTAGTTCCCAGTCTGTCCCCTGTGTGAGTGGCTTCCAATGTCGCCTTGGCCGTGGAATCTTAGCTCACAGGTTTTCTAAGCTCTATGCAACAAAAACAACTTTTTGAGCAAAGTCTTCCAAAGTACCTAACCCTGACTAAACCACTATACATGTGTTATTTCATTAGTTCTTCAAAACAACCCTACGAGGTAAGCAATATACTGAGTTCCAAAGGAGTTTGCAGCCTTGACCACAGCTCGTAAGGTGGCTGGGCCAGGACGTGGACCCAGGCTAGCTGACTCCAAAGCCCACCTCTTAGTCACTATGTAAATGGGTCTCTCTTTCTTTTCACTTTTCCAAGGCTTACCCATTTTCTGAAAAGCCTGAAAGTAAATTCCACCTCCTCCCTGATGCCTGAAGCCCACTCTGAGCCCTCCCTTATCTGACTGACCTCCTCTTGTCCTTTACCACCTCTCAGGCTACTCTGAAATAATAGTTCATTCATTGCACCGATAATGATCACCCACATGATACACCTACATGTGGTGTCAGGGATCTCAGCAATGACCAAAACAGACAAAAACCCCCTGCCCTTACGGAGAGAGAGACATTCTGGCAGAGAGATAAACAAAAATATTTGAGTATTAGGTGGGCATAAGTGCTAAAGAGAGAAATAAAACAGAGAAAGGAGACAGGGAACGTGTGAGAGAAGGTACAGTCTTACACAAGATGGCCTACTGGGAAGGTGATACCACACGTAAGACCTGATGGATGACAGTGAGCCATGTGTCTGGGCGGGG
>PVIY010025948.1:0-36022 GCA_004026745.1 Myrmecophaga tridactyla | reverse complement strand
ACCATACTTGACATGCACAGACATGTCCACAAAACAGCTCCTGTATGTCAAGATGTTTACACCACTGCCTCAACCGCTGGTATTGCTAGCCCTCAGCTTTTCTTAGTTTTGCTGGGAAACTCAATAATAATGCATATTTTTATAGCTAAGCGGTATATACTAACTGGTACATGCCAGAAAGAGAACTGCCTAATGGTTGTGTTAGGCACCTCACATTAGCTTATTACAAATATTGCTTAAGACCATTTGTCAGTACTACCATTTTTATTCATTTTCTTTTTATTAAATCTAGTTTTCCTATTGAATTTGTAGGCATTGAGCATTAAAGTCTTTGGGTAGATTAACATCTTATTTCCACATTGTTCAGTAGAAAAGATTACATAATTATGGTAGTGTTGGGTCTCTGCAGCAATACTGTGTGGTGCTACTGTATATGATGTCATCCTTTGGGAGTCCAGCACTTATTCTTTTTCATTCTTCATTTAAGTGTTATTCTTCAGTCATTCACCAAAATTCCTTAGACCCCTGCCACCAAGGACACAGTAGTTGTTTTCACTCCTGAGTGACTGACAGTCTAGTGCATTGGTTCTCAAAGTGAGGTTCCCAGACTAGCAACATCAACATCATTTGGAAAACTTTTTAGAAATGCAAATCCTTGGACCTCATCCAGATTTGCTAAATCAGCAACTGGGGAAAGAGCCCAGCAGTCTATTTTAACAAGCCCTCCAGGTGATTTGACTTGTGTAGAGAAGTCAGACAATTAGCACAGAGTTTGAAAGCAGAATGAAATTTAAAAGTAAAACCCCTTTAAAAATATTTATTTCCTTTTGCAAAAAATGTCAAGAACAACCAACTTAATTTTTAGTTCACCTTAAAAGTTCAGATCCAGAAGCTACTTTTATTTGGGGAATTAGTTCTTATCTTGTAGAAGTTCATATCAAAGCAAAATAATGAAATATGTGTATATTATTTCCCATTTTATAAATTAAAAAATGGAGTCTTTCTGCATGAGTATAGAGAATTCAAAACGTTTTCCAAATAATCAGTCACATCTTTGGTTGTCTGAATAATTCTTTACAGAAAGCTGGATTTATGAAACATTATTTTGACAATCAAGTACAGTAATTGAAAGTCCTAGATGTAAAATACGAAGAAAAATAGAAACTAATTTTATTTTGTGCTTTTGATCATTTACCTACTTTTCCCCTCCCCTGTTTCCCTAGGGCGTCAGCTTCTCATAAAAGCTGTTAACAGAGTTTGGACTGAACTGATACACAGTAAGAAACAAGCCTTGGAGGAACTTTTCAAAGTAACTCTACCTGTTAATGAAAGGGGCCACGTGGACATAGCTGTAGCAAGGCCACTCATTGAAGAAGCAGGTTTGAAGTGTTGGCAGAATCATTTGGGTAAGAAAGCCTACAGAGACCATGCAACTGGGAAGACTTATATGTATCTATCGTATATGGGTGCACTTTGGATATGTAATTATAACTTTCCCAAAAGAAAATTGATGGCAACAATAGAAATGAAAATCAGTACAGCATTACCTAATCTAGAATTATCATGCTAAGATTTGGCTTTCTTAAAGGAGGGTTATAAATCAGACATCTCTGTATTTATAAAATATGTTGGTTGCAGTTGTAGCACAGTTGCTGTCTTGACTCCAAGTCCAGTCACTCACCCACAATTCTGAAATCCAAAGACACTCTTAAAAAACAAGGTTTTTTCATTAATTTGGTGTCAGAATTCACTTGATGGCAAAACATAAATTATCTGTACTTATCCTACTTGGTATAATATTTATATATTTTGCTTCAGAAATATTAATATGTTCAATTATGATTTGTTACTGTTATCTTAGACCCTATGGTAGTATAAAATATGCAATGTATGTACCATAGTGCCTTTTAAAAATCTGAATTCTGAATTCCAGTGTACACCCAGCATGAGAGATTTTGAATACCATTATTATTAAAATAGAAACTAATTATGGTTAAAATAAAGCTACATATTATTGCAAAGTTGTGACGTTTCAACCAAATAAAAGTTTAGTTGGTGCAGCAGTCCTTAAGCCGCCATCCTTACACAAGAACACCAGTACATGAATTTGTGATATCTAAAGCATGTCTGGCATCTGTTATATAAACTGCTTTTGATAATTAGAGAATTGTGGTTTGTGACCATGATAGAAAAATATTAAAAATAAGGCTAACAAAGACATGAAGAAATTGTAAAATAATCTAATTTTAATTTCATAGCTCATGAAAAGAAATGCATAAGTCGAGGAGAAGCTTTAGTGCCCACCACGCAATCCAAATTGTCCCGTGTCAGCAGTGGCTTTGGCCTTTCCAAGTTAACAGGATCAAGAAGGAATCGAAAGGAAAGTGGTCTTAATAAACACAGTCTTTCTACCCAGGTACACTGTTTAGTTTAATTGATGATATTATTAGAAACTAATAATATAAACTAAACCTTATATTTCAAGGTTTAGTTATACTATTTACTATAATATTCTTAACATGTACAAGCTAATGATTTGAAGCAAAGCTTTTCTACATTTATGCTTTAGAAGAGGGAGAGAAATAACCCAGATTATGGGAAGTTCTCTCATTCTGTTATGATAAAATTGTACTGTGAGTGGTGTGTATTTACATCCATTTCATAACTAGACAGAGGAAGATGAGACTAAGAGATTGATATATGATCAGACCATGGATAATATTTTGCTCACTTTTTCCAGACCTTCAGTAATATTGTCATTGATAGTTGTATACCTTTTAAAACAATAATGGAACAAATAGTCTTTTAAGAAATTTTCATAACCTTCTCATAGTATATACTTGTGATTGCTTTTTTTAATATATGTTTTTATTGAGAAATCTTCACACACATACATTCCATGCATGGTGTACAATCAGTGGCTCACAGTATCATCACATAGTTGTGTATTCATCGCCATGATCATTTTTTAGAACATTTGCATCACTCTAGAAAAAGAAATAAGAAAAAAGAAAAAATTCATGCATACCATACAACCTACACCTCTCTCCCATTGACCACTAGTATTTCCATCTACCCAATTTATTTTACCCTTTATTGCCCCTATTTATTTATTTATTTATCCATATTTTTTTACTCATCTGTCCATACCCTGGATAAAAGGAGCTTCAGACATAAGGCTTTCATATTCATACAGTCACATTGTAAAAGTTATATCTTCATACAGTTGTCTTCAAGAATCAAGGCTACTGGAACGCAATTAGTTTCAGGTACTTCCCTCCACCCACTCAAGTACACCATAAACTAAAAAGGGATATCTAAATAATGCATAAGAATAAACTCCAGGATAATCTCTTAACTCTGTTTGAAATTTCTCAGCCACTGAAGCTTTATTTTGTCTCATTTCTCTCTTTCCTCTTTTGGTCAAGAAGGCTTTCTCGTCATTGGGGATTTCTGTCCATGTTACCAAGGAGATTTACAACCCTGGGAGTCATGCCCCGTAGGAAGGAAGGCGGTGATTCACCGCTGATTTGGCTTAGAAAGACAGGCCACTTCTGAGCAACAAAAGAGACTCTCTGGAGGTGACTCGTAGGTCTAATTTTAAAAATAATCTTAGCCTATCCTTTCCAGGAATAAGTTTCATAGGGGTGAACTCCAAGATCAGGGGCTCAGCCTCTTGATTTGGTTGTCCCCCCTGCTTGCGAAAATATCAGAAATTCTCCAAATGGGGAAGTTGAACATTTCCTCCTTTCTCCCCACTCCTCCAAGGGGACTTTGTAAATACTTCTTTATTCACTGCCCAAATTAAATTACTCTGGGACATATCGGGGCATCACACTAATCTGGACAAAGCAACAAAATCTCATTCCCTATTCAAGATTCCATGTACTTATGGTGTTCAACTAAACTGACCATATAAGCTAAATTAAGAGATGTGTTACCCAAAATATAAATTTTGGACCAAGTGAACATCTCTTCTTTTAGTCTCACACAGAAGTTGAAGTTTTAAAATATGGACAATATCATCCTTTGCCCTGTATTCTGATGTACCTTAGTTTTATCCAGATCAGCTTCATTCATCTCTCTATTCAAAGTTGGATCACTTTTTCAACTTTTTAAACAGTTCCTGTATAGGGTACTACTGACTTTTTATAACTTCAGAGCACTTACTCTGAGTCTCAGCTGTCACATAAATACCCAAAGTTACTGGGAACAACCAGGTTATATACAAACAGCTCAGTATCTCAGAATTTAGAATTAACAGTTATCCTTCTTAAATATATGTGACTGCTGTAAGAACTTACAATTTAGGGCCCTTTACAATAGGTCCAACCTGATAACCCATGTCTTGACTTTAGTTCACCGATTTTTTATATTATAGTTAATCCATATGATTGAGGTATGATAATATTTGTCTTTTTTTTTTTTTTTTTTAACATGAGAATTGAACCCGGTCCTCTGGCATGGCAGGCAAGGATTCTTGCCTTCTGAGCCACCGTGGCCCACCCAATATTTGTCTTTTTGTTCCTGACATTTCATTCAACATAACCTTCTCATTGTATATACTTGTGTTTACTTTTAAAAAAGGACTCATCTATCTCCACGTTTTCTTCTTCATCATACTTCCTTGCCATCACAAAATCTCACTGGAAGCTGTGAAAAGGGTCTGAGAGAAACTATGTTATCGAATATAAATATAAACTATGTTATCAAATCCATGTATCAGAGGTTTGGCTCTCCTGGAAGCAAACTCTGAGAAAGAAGTTTAGTGTTCAGGCTGTTTTGTAGAGGGTACCCTTGGAATCGATACCTGTGGAAAAGGAGAAGAAAGAAACAAGACTGAACAAAGAGAAATGTCAAATGGCAATGCAGCCCCAGTGACAGCCTTGGCTGACCTTAGTGGAATACTGGAGCCAAAATGGCCTTTCAGATTTGACCTGCATTGATGGAAATATCTGAACCTTCATGGGCCCCAAATCCAAGAGCCTCCGTGGCTCTCTGCAAATGAAGCAGTCACTGCAGGGACTGTTGAGGTGGCAAGCCCTTGCAAGAAGGGCATTGGAGAGGTAGAGAAGGGGTGCAAATCTGTGTCCATCATACCAGGCCTCCATTAGATTCGTGATATGATAAGATGTTCAGATTTATTATTTTCTTTTGTAGTGGTGCTTTTGACAGAATTTTAACTAATTTTTTCAACATTGATTTCAGTGCTAGACAACTCATTTTTTTCCAGTAGATCCATGAAATATTAAGATTCTTTTTCCACCCAACATTAGGAGATTTCACAGTGGATGTTTACGCATATTGCTGTTGTTCGTGATTTAGTAGACACGCAATATAAGGAATATCAGGAGGTAAGAATTCATAATCATGATGATTTGTTTTGCATTGTGTGGATGGGAAAGGACTCTGCTTCTCCTAATATATTTCTACTCATTTTAAGGGCAAGTCGCTAAACCGCATTCATAATAAGATGATAACTTTAAATAATCCCTACCATCAGCTACTTTGGCCATTGGTTTTAAGATAGAAAAATATGAATTTCCTGTAGGCCCTCTGCATTAAGAAAGCAACAGACTAAAAGCCAGCACTTCTGAATTCACTACTGGCATCTTATAAAAAGTTACTAAATAAATTCTTTTTTATTACAAATGCTTGTTGATTATGTCAGTGAAAAATAAATTCCATGAAATCCCCTTGGTGAATTCATAATTACTCAACAACTTGTCATAAATATTTTATTTTCTAAACAGTTTTTTTTATACCTGGTAAAGATTTGTGAATGATTAACTGCTAATGTTTTATGGACATAATACTAGGTCTTCTGTTGAGTACAGGGTAGGTTTTTTTTTCCCCAGGAACACGTTAGCACTACTGTGATGTCATGTAACTTCATGATAATTTTTTCAGTAATCTTTACTTTATAAAGAGATCTTTATTATTGAACTTATATTGTATACTTATATTGCCCAAATCATTGGATAAGTTAGTTATAATTTTCCACTATGAATATGTTCTACAGCTTGTCATTTGGCAAATAGCAAGAAATTATACCAAGTAATAAATTTCTTATTTAGTAAATGGTTTAATTCACTTGGATCTGTCCTAGTGACCAATAAAAAAATTTTTTTTGTTTGACTTTTATATAAACATCAAGTTCTTTATCAGTATTATGTATTTACATTCTTTACCTAAAATCTTTAGAAATGTTTACTAAGCTTACCAGAAATCTGCTTTGTTTTCAATATCTCTTTATCTGTTTTCCTCTGTACATGTTCTAGTGACTGTTTTCCAATTCTGAGGTAGGAGGTCATCCTTAAAATACCATATTTATTTATAAACTTATACTGGACTATTTTGATATATTTTCACAAGTAATATTACCTCTTTCTTATGCCTGAGTAATAAAGCTCCTTCAATTTTTATTTGACTATATTGTATACTCTACCCTGAACATATCTGTCATTTCCTTGATGCCAAAATAATGACCTTCTTGTGTCACCACACCAACTCCTCATTCTCATAGATCGGTTGGCTTACTTTAACCATAAAATAGATGTAATTTTACTTATATGGTATTGACTGATGCTATGGATTGCTTTTATTTCCAAATATTAACTTGATTTTAAGTTATTTATAAGCTTTTTATTGCTCCCCCTACTTTACTTGAAAACCAACCTGGAATCTTTATCCTTAGCGCCAGCAAAATGCACTGAAATATGTGACAGAGGAGTGGAGCCAGATCGAGTATGAACTGTTAAGGGAGAGAGGATTATGGGGTCCGCCCATTGGTTCCCATCTAGACAAATGGATGTTGGAGATGACAGAAGGGCCTTGCAGAATGAGGAAAAAAATGGTGCGAAATGATATGTTTTATAACCATTACCCTTACATGCCAGAAACAGAGCAAGAGACAAACGTGGCGGTAAGTATGCAGAATCAGATGTTTGCAATAGCTCTTTCAAGTTGTTCAAGTTTTTCCGTTCTTTGTAATCATTTTTCCTTATTATGTCAATTATCTTAAACATTTACTTCAGGAAATTCAACAAACTGTATATTAATTTGGTAATGTCATGGTGGTGGTGGAGTATCCAAGGGAGAAATCATGGTGACATGGTTTAGACTCTGCTGCCAGACTCGCTCTGCCCCTTTACTAACTGGGTGACCTAATATGGGTCATTTCACATTTAAGTTTCAGCTTCCTTATGTCTAAAATGGGGAAAATAATAGTTCTTATAGAGCTGTTAGGAGGATTAAGTTAGTTAAAATTCATAAAGTACTTAGAATAATGTTGGCAGAGAATGAGCATTATATAAATGTGTTAAATTCATAAAATAAATGTTGGCACTAAGCAGTATTTGAAGAAATATGGAGAGCAGCCAAAGAATAATAGCCTGAATATTATAGATCTTTCCATTAATGTTGAGACGTTTCATGACTGCCTGTACAGATTTAAAACATTTTCCCTTAAGTTCCTTTTTATTTAGGTAAGTAAATTATCCCATTCAAAGCCATCATTTAGCTTTTTGCACTGTATAATAGTTCACAAGACTAAAAAAAAAAATTGTCTAAGTGGATAATGGCCCAAGATTCTTATTTTTTACCTCTGGGGAAGTATAAGCTTTCCCAGTAAAGTTACAACAAATTTAAGAAGAGAAAATACAGAAATATAATTTTTATTTAGAAAATCCTCACAACATTTTCTAGATAGTAATTCACCTCTTCATATCCAACAATTACAAGTACTATCCTCTTTAGAAATTCAGTTTTGTTACACAATCACTAATTTGGGAATTGGAAAGGAATCCCACAGACAAACCCATCTAGCCTCCTAAACAGGAAATCCCTTCTAGAGAAGCATTATCCAACAGATAAAATTCATGCCACAAATGCTACAAACATATATAATTTTAAATTCTCAAGTAATCATATTTTTTTAATTATGACTGGTAAAATCATTTTAATAACATTTTAATCAAATGTATCAAAATATTATTTTAATGTGTAATAACTTATAAAACATCATTTCGGTGATATGTCATTTTTGGCACCAGGTGTTTGGAATCCAGTCTATGTTTTATAGTCACAGAGCATCTCAGTTTGGCTGGTCACATTTCAAGGGCTCAGCAGCCACGTGTGGCTAGTGGCTGCTGTACTGGATATCGCTGCTCTGTAGAACCCTGACCATTAGACTAGTGTTTTGTTTTTTTAAAAAACTGTATCCCTTTTTGGCAAACATAACATTCTCATGCCTTCCTTTAATATCATTTAAATTCTGAAAAACTGATTAATATTATGGCTTTTTAAAAAGATACTTTAGAAAAGCATATTCTAAAATTATCTCCCTCCTCCAAAATCTGATCTGTATCTTAATTTTTCTAGTCTGAGAATCACTGACTACATTACCTTTAAATAACCTCTGGCATGAAATTGTTGCTAGTGCCACTCAGAGGAACACATTCCATGTTTTGTTACACCCTACTTTTTAACTGTCTCTAAATAAATCTAGATTATTTGTAGGACTTGTGGGACTCCAAACAGAAACTCAGATCACTACAAAGAATCATCCCTTTATTTTGGGTATATTCTTGTTGGATATTTGGTTAATAGGATTTATAGAATCTGAGAAGTCAGACAGTCCATCCACCTGCCCAAACAAATGAGGAATTTTTGTTGTATTTGATTAACACTTCAATTTGAAACCCCCATGGTTTAAATGCCTTCATATCCGTGGCTTTAAATTTGATTCCCTCAGTAAAGGAAGAAACTTAAGACTTGTAAAGAAATTTAAGACACAGGTATTTTAATATATAGTTCAGGCCATATAATGTGAGGCAGCCTAAATTGCTCCAATTTCTGTTTTATTTTTTCTCTGCCGAAAGCCTGGTATCATTTATTTTGTATTCTTCTGTACAATACCTCTGTCCTGGTGTGACTTAGGATATTGCTTAGGCCCTGTAATAT
Source organism: Myrmecophaga tridactyla (assembly GCA_004026745.1). Lineage (NCBI taxonomy): Eukaryota > Metazoa > Chordata > Mammalia > Pilosa > Myrmecophagidae > Myrmecophaga > Myrmecophaga tridactyla. Next base: position 27,058 of record PVIY010025948.1, on the reverse strand, counting down.
ATACTTAAGATACTTAAATAAAGATAATTTTCTAAAGTCCACTCTTCTCAAAGCTATTTAATTCTATCAAGAATGCTGTACTTTTTCATATCTGTAACTTAAAGTACTATGATTTCAAATGCTGGCACTCTATGTAAAAATTTAATTCATTCATAATTTTGCAGCCTTTTACCAGTGCATATTTTTGCAAAGGCAAACAGTAATACATTCTCAAATTATATATTTTTTTCCCAGTTTTTTGCCTTTGTCTCGCTGCTGCTGACAGAGTATCTAGTACTTAATAAATGCCGAATGAAAAGACCAATAATACGCTGTCTTCTAGACAACAGTAAAATATTGTCTGTATTTTACCCATTGCTTCCTATTCCACATTAGAATTTTCCTAATTCTCAAATTTCACCACAAAGGGAGACTTTGTGATGCCTGAAGTTTATACAATTTGGAGGAGAGCTCTTTAAGAAAAATAATACAAAATTTCTAGAACCCTTCCCTCTTCCAACCTTTTGAAAGGGCACCATGGAAAGTGAGTGCCTTGAATTTTAAGCTTCATTAACTTCTTTGTAAATCCACCTCTACTCTGAACTATATTAAATATTGCTTACTAGGGTTAGAGATCAGCTAGCTCTTCTTTTCGATTCCTGTAAATGTGTTGCCCTCCTTGCATTCATATATTTATAATTTATAGTCAGTGGATTCTGTGATATAACAGTTCTGTGCCAACCTAAAAATAGTTATTGTTAATAACTATTATTTAAGTTTTTAGTCCTGTTAATCTGGAAGAATACAGTGATGATAAAAAAATTAATCTTATCTTAAAATCTTTAAACATTTAGAAAATGAATCCAGTGATTATTTCTTTAATCAGTAAACTCACAGTTCTTAATCTTTGATAATAATGTTACATAGTGTATGAAAAAATAACTTACCTGTTATTCTTAGGTTTTAAATTTCATTTCTTGTTTTGTAAACTGGATGTTTGTTTATAAAATATAGAACACAGTTTAGTATTTCATTTGCTGCAGACTTAAAAGCTGTGAAAGTTTATCACCCAAAATTATATTACTAAACGCAACAATAATAATGATCATTAATATTCTGAGAAGAATTAGGTACCTGTGGAAAATGTTGTATTCACACATGAAAATAATTTATCCTCTCTGCACAGTGACTTTCCTGGAGGAAGAGAGTAATTTGCATAATGAACACAGCAACACTAAATTACACTGAACTTCTTCTGTATGCTAAGTGGTCATATCAGTTATAGATAGTGTTCAGATGCGAGCCTGGGGTTGCTATGATAAAAACACAAAATCTTGTTGTTTCTAAGCAGTTGTTTCATTACTCTGAATCCTAAGGAAGGAGAATAAGATCTTATGTTATACCATTTTTTTAATCCTATTTAAATACTAAAACCTGGTTTTAATCCTATCACCCCTTATTTTCACAAAATAATAATTTCAGACAAATGTACTCTTCTCAAAGATCGCTGGGGTAAAGACCTTCCTGTCTACCTGTCAATATCTACTGCTTAGAAGCAGGCATGTAAATGACTCACTCTAAGGGTCCTTATCTAGTTAAAGGAGTTTTTAAATGTAATGTATAGAAGTCACAAAATTCATAAAAACTGAACTACTTATTCAGGAATTTTCATTTCCAACAAAACAGAAAATCTGAACAAAGGTCTATTAGATTATTCTCTAGAAATTCTGACTGGGAAACCTAGATTTCTATATAAATGTAATTATATAATTCAGTGATAAATTTTTAAAATAAAAGGAAACCATGAAAATGTTAAAATTGTTACTATAACATATATGTTTGCTATTGAATATTGTGCCTCTAGTAAAATCAAACCTCAATCGGTCAATTGATCAATAAGCAAAGTTGTAGTAAGCCAACACTGTACATGTGCTGCAGAGAAAATACAACAGTATACATGGTAGACTCTGCCCCCATTCAGTTTGGAGATACATAGTAGAATTTATAGAGAACATCAGTTACATTTGACAGCGGTAATTAGTCTATTCTGTTAAATTGGTTTATCACATATCTATCCTGAAATCCATCTTCTTTCTTGTGTGAATTTCAAAGTGAGTTGCCTACGTTAATATCCTTCTCCCCAAACACTTCCACAAGCATTCATAAATTAGAGCCCATAAATTATAGTTCAGTATTTATTTACAATTCTTTTTTCTAATTAGGGTAAAATTTATATACATTGAAATACTCAAATTTTAAATTTACAATTCAGCGAGTTTGACCAAGGCATTCACTTGTGTAACCTAAATTCCTATTAGGATATAGAATACTTATGTATACATTTTCTTCCATATAAAATACATTATATGAAGTTTGCTGTTAAGGTTGAAGGTTTACTAAAACTGAAATATTTTGAAAGTATGCCCTACTAGAACAGCATATATTTTGCCTAGGGAAGCAAACCTTTGTGAAAATGTTTTTGCCAGCTCCTATTTATAGGAAGGAAAGGTAACAAGTCATCTCCAGATATCAACCATGAATAAGACGAAAAGTCGGTAGTAGTTCCTGGGTACATTGTTATCTGCCTGTAGCTATCTGTGTGTTTACGTGCATAAACTATACAGGTCAGCAAGAAATTGCCTTCTTGGAAATGAGGATTTTACTGATAATAAAATATAAAACAACAGTCTAGTTCTTTAAAACATATTATACAAACCTGGTTTGATCTAGTCTACCTTCTGCTTTCTGTCTTTCTGAAATTTTAACTATGAAGGCAGTGAAGGAAGGAAATTCTTGAGCTTTTATGGGAATTTTTTTTTCATTCACAAGTGCTTAGTGGTTTCCTGTGGTATGAGGTATTGTAGAAAACCATTTTACTCAGTTGCTCCTATTACAATACGAATCTGGGAATAAGCACGGTAGAAAGGCAGATGGACAATATTAGCTGATATTTAGGTTCTATTATCCAGATTTCAGGTTTTTCCTTTTTGGCATCATTTAAAGAGGTGTCTATAAATCATCTATGAGAGTGGTGGCCCATCCTGGAGTTTTGTCTGTCTGATTTTTAAGAGTTTATCCTGTTCCATAGCACTGAGAATTTTAGCACAATGTTTTACTTAAAAACTACTTTTGATAATTGAGAACATAATCACAAGATGCAAAGTGATTATTTCAATCAGCTCAGGCTATCATGTTTATTTTATGTGAGTGAATACATCTATATTTCATACAGTCCTCAAGAAAATTTTATTTTTATGTTCTTTATGTTTTTTTCTGATATTTCTGTACTTAATACCCTGTTTTCAGTCTGAGATCCCAAGTAAGCAACCAGAGACACCAGATGATATCATTCCTCAAAAGGTAAAATCCAGATGACCATAAAAGAATGAAACTACTTGCCGTTTTTGTTTTTTGTTTTTTGTTTTCTTTTTAGTGCATGGTAGACTAGACTAACTAAAAGATTGGCTTTCAGTTTGCTTTTCCTGTAAATTCCTTAGTGTTGGAAAGTTGGTTTCATTCATGCGCAGAGATGTTGCTTTACTCTTTTTTGGCTTTATTCTAATTAGCTCTTTCTAGGGTTTGTATGCCACTCACTAACAGGCAAAGTTTTTGCTGCTGTCACAGTGATATTTATCACTTCACACATAAACTAACAAATTATGAGGCATGTTAGTAATGGGCAGCCTGACAGCTTTAATTTTTTTTAATTACTTATCTTGGTCGTTTAGGTACTAAAAAGTATCAAAAAATAGATACAAAAAATAAAGAGTATTTTTTGAGGATGTAAGAGTATCCTCTTTTAAAAATTATTTTTTTATCAGAAAAATTTAATGGAGGGCGGGCAACAGTAGCTCAGTGGCAGAGTTTTCACCTGTCATGCCAGAGACCTGGGTTCGATTCCCGGTGCCTGCCCATGTTAAAATAAAATAAAATAAAATAATTAATGGAAGCTTAGAAGGCAGTATGACCACTTTTTTAATACAATTTTAATCTGAAATTTTAATTAGTATAAAAATGGATGGTGTTTTCATTGTCCAGAAAAATTCAGCATATACTTCAGTAAAAAAAAAAAAAAAAAGTTCTTAACGGAGAAATTTACCTCAAAATGTTTAAGGGAAAACGCTGATGGTTCAAACTTAAATCTGTATATGAAGCCAGTAAATAAGTAGATGATGCCCACATTCATTGTCTTGCCCATCACTAACTATGCTTTATCTTTTTAAAAATTAATAATTTTGAGGTAGCATATTGAAGCTAACTATGGTATTAAGTTACAGTTTGTTTTTTGTTCACTTAAAAAGAATGCAGTATTCTGGGCTGCAAGGGTAGTTCAGTGGTAGAATTCTTACCTGCCATGCAGGAGACCTGAGTTCAGTTCCTGGCCCATGCACTTCCCAAACAAACAAATAAGCAACACAAACAAATGAAAAACCAACCAAACAAAAAATTCAACAAATGGTGCTACAATAAGGGGATATTCACATGGAAAAAGAATGAAATGTGACCCCTGCCATACAGTGTACCAAAAAAAAAGCAATTATCTTAAAAATAATTGCAGTATTCTTATTAGTTTGCCCATCAGCTTGATCTTCTCATAATAGTAATATATTTTTCATCATTTTAATTTTTTCCTGTTTCACCTAATTTTTTCAATTTCCATTTGCTGCATATCATTCCTTCGTTAGCTTGCAGCTCTCTTCATTCCTTGACTCCTTATGTGAAGGTAAAAGAAGAGTATTGTGTTTCAGTTAGGTATGCTTTTATCTCAAAATTGGTTCAGTGCTTCAGTCTATATATTCCATCCAATTGGAAACTTGTTTTCCACTTCAATTAGGATTCATCTTTCAAAAAAAAAAAAGTGTTGCTTGAAATGAGCATTATTATTATTATACCATGCATTTGGGCTACTTGAATTTGAAGAGTAAGCTGACAGAATATTTTTAATTAGATATTCTTGCTCATTTGAATGAAGAAGTAATGTGTAGAAAGAGGTGGTTTTGCAATATGCTTCAAATCTATCTCTTTCTTAATTATTAATCTAAATTCTGAGTCTAATTCTGACCAAGGAACCTGAAAATGTTTAACTTTTCCCTCTGTCGTTTTAAATTTTGTAGGATTTTTTAAACCTTAATTTTTTTTTTTATATCTTTAGGAAAAAGTTTTTAGATCAGTTGGAGGATTCATTTATAGAATAAACATTATTCTGAAAAAAAATGCCCTTTTATCATGTGGGAAATATTAAATCTTTTAATGTTTCTAGGTAATTTCTTCTTCAAAATGGATTTATTTATGTTCTTGCTGTGCTTATTTAGTTAATGGGTTTAGGGGTCACATTCTTTTACACAATAAAGAATGAGAGAATATTTTAGAAAATTGCAGGTACCAGCCTGTAGTGGCAGGCTAACCAAAGTGCTCCATCTGGCCTGAAGCTAGTTGATTCCATGTTGGAGCAGTATTTTCAGAAGGATCTGAAGAAGGTTTGAGCTGTCTCCAGAGTTCCAGCAATTCCTCAGAATATGGGAAAGAACAGGGTATTTCTGAGTCACTACCTCCAAGAATCTAAAGTAAACACTCAAACACAGATTATTCTGACTGAATGGATAGATCATTACTCCTGACCTACTTATTTCACTTGAGGCTCTTCACAGACTAGGTGTCCTGTTGCAACTCCATGCTTTTCAACAGTGGACATTCCGTTTGCTGTATGGGGAAAGTTTCTAATACATCAGTAAGGACGTATTACACTAACTTAAAAACTCCGTTTAGCTAGAAATTACTCATTTCCTTGTCAGAAAAAGCATAACCACTGATATTGTTTTATAAATGTCTTTTTTAAATCAATGGAAATTTATGTAGACAAACTTAACCCAAAAGTCTGGATTTACTGGGTATACATATAGTCTATTAAAATGCCCTAAAAAATGTTAACATTTTACGAAATCTTGACACCATATTTTTCCTCAGGAACTTTTATTTTAATTCTTGGAAATAATTATCTGAGTCCTTTTCTTTTGTTATTTCTTAGAAACCTGCTCGGTACAGAAGAGCCGTAAGTTATGACAGTAAAGAATACTACATGCGACTAGCCTCTGGCAATCCAGCCATTGTCCAGGATGCCATTGTAGAGAGTTCAGAAGGTGAAGCTGCTCAGCAAGAGCCGGAGCATGGTGAAGACACTATTGCTAAAGTCAAAGGTCAGCTTTCTGCTTTGATTTTAATTAAAAATCATTTTGGAACATTCTTTATATGCATGCTTTATATGAAAATAGGGGCAGCTGTTAATGGTAGGATCAACCTTATTATAACATTTCACCCTTTTTAAAGGTGATAAGATTATTCATGATACTCTCGATGCTCCATAAGCAGTGCCATTCTTCCCTTAGTTAAGCTTATGTCTCTGTTTATCATCATCGACTGACACTTACCAAGAATTTACTGTGTATTGGGTCGGTTGCTAAGCACTTTACATGAATTATCTCATTTAGTCCTCCAACCATCCTCTGCAGCAGATAGCATACTATCCCAGGTTTATAGATGAGAAAAATGAGGTTCCAAGAAGGTAAATAACTTTTCCAAGGTCACTCCAGGGCCTATCTCATTAACCACTGAATGGCACTGCCTACCTGTACCTTCAAGTGTTATCTCAAATTAGGAACATATCAAAGGGACTACAGTGAGACTGAACTGCTCTCCCAAATCACCTCTACAGTGCCTCATGGCCCTCTTGGTTATTATATTACAGGTCTGGTCAAACCTCCTCTAAAACGGTCTCGATCTGCACCTGATGGAGGAGATGAAGAGAACCAGGATCAACTACAGGACCAGATTGCTGACGGCAGCTCTATAGAAGAAGAGGAGAAAACGGACAATGCAACCTTGCTGCGCCTACTAGAGGAAGGAGAAAAGGTATTGTGTTTCTGAAGAGTTAGGTCTGTATTTAAGTCATTTGTCTCCAGATGGCAAGATTAGTTGAGAGGGTATTTCTTTGGTGGTGGAAGATAAATAGTTTATCCTCTGTCATAAATGCAGATTTAAGCAAACTTTAGGATTATAACACTCTACTACTTTGATCTGCAGGGTTTTCTGATCTCTGAGCATACTAAACATCATGGTTTCATCCTATACAGTGTTAACAATGGGCATGTAACTCACTGTTTTTATCTATACCCCAGTTTATTACACTGCAACTCTTACCATAATTTCTAGTTCAGCATCCATAAGGATAATTTTTTTTATGCACTTCCATAATTCCAATAACCATCTACATGCAGCTTCAGCCAAGTTATACCATCATCTCAAGCTTTGTATTTAACACTTGTCTCCTTCCCTCCTATCCACCCTGTCATCCTCTTTAGGCTCATTTACTGACTTTGCTTGTAGCCAGAAACATTTTATGATTTGCATTTCACTACATCCACCATGTTGTTTCTTTACTTGGAACTTTTACCTATATTGTGTTTTCTGCCAAAACACCACTTTCTCTTGCTCTCTTAGTAATTCCCATTTGATATAACCCTGTTCTGGATGTCTGTAAGGCTTAGGCATGGGAACCCTTCTCTGTCTTGCCAGCTCGGGCTTGGTTAGATATCTCTTCTCTACATTTTTAGAATACTTTGTGTATATCATTCAATATTAACATATCATAATTATTTGTGCTTATGTCTATCTCTTCCCCTAGATGGTGAACTCCTTATAGGTAGACACTGTTTCTTATTCTTATCCCCAGTGCCTTATACAATTCCCTTACCTGAGAGATGTCTAATAAACTTTTGAATGAAGAGGTGGTTAGTTGAATAAATAAGGAATTAGATGAATGAATGAATTGTGTGTATAGTGAGCATTACATGTTTAAAATGTTCACTTTTTGCCTGTTATATTAGATCTTGGTATAAACCTTAATATGTTAGCCACTAAGAATTAGTATCCAGATATTGGAATTAAGACAATTCTGTTCAAATGGTATGGACTGATCAGTCTGTGATGAAAATATTTTAAAAAAAAGTCATGTAACTATAAAAGTCCGCCCAATCTGAAGAAAGCACTAAAGGCTTCTTGGTCTCAGTAATGTTCTGTTTCTTAATGTGAATGCTGGTAACCCCTTTTTTTAGCATTTGAAAATTCATCCACCTATGTACTTTTGGGGGGGGGGTTGGGAGGAGGTAAGGGAATCAAATCCAGGTCTCCCACGTGGAGAGACCACTTTTGAAAACAGTATTTCTTTATATGTTTATATACTGTAATAGAGTTATTATTATTATTGTTTTGTGTGTGTGTGTGTGTTTTTTTGGTGGGCAGGCACCAGGAATCGAACCCAGGTCTCCAGCATGGCATGCAAGAACTCTGCCTGCTGAGCCACCATGGCCTACCCTATACTGTGATAGAGTTATTTTTAAAGTACATCAATATTTCTCCTCTAACATTCTATATGTTTATTATTGATGTGGTTTAAATGTGCCAATGAAAATTTATTTATATTTGGATATTTTAGAAAGTCTTATTTTCTAATACTTTTATTTTTTTAAGCTCTTAATCTCACAAGTACAGTTTTTGCTCTAATTGAAGTTTGAACAGTGCAGGAAGTATATTCAAACTGACATTTATTCAACATTTGTTCAACTTTGATTTAATTCATGTTGAACTGAGTTTAAGCAAGAAAGAATTTTTACTAAGAATCAGATACTGCCCTTTGGAAAGAAAACAATGCCTACATTGAGAGATTTAACAACTCCTTCCTCCTATGAGGCAAATACAGCTTCTGCCAAGTTTAAGTTTTTACAATGGCACGGCAGTTTGCCAGGCAGGCAGAATCCAGGTGGGGAGCAAATAAGGACAAATTCAGTAGTTGAAGTTTCAGGGGATGTTATAAAAAAGAGGAAAGTGAGCTATGTGGAAGAGGAGATAACCAACAGTTCTCCCCAACATACATTATATTTATATACATGTATATTATATAATGTATATTTATATACATTAATCTCACTTAAATCTCACAACAACCCAATGCAGTATATTTGAAATTTACAAATGAAGGCACTGAACCCCAGAGAAATTAAGTAACTTGACTGGTTTATACAGCTATTAGAACAGAATTAGGAATTCACCCAAGGCTATCAGGCTCTGCAGACTCTTTTCTCTCTGTATCTTCTTGCCTCATATAGGACACAGTCCTATTCTAATCTCCTTAACATGTGTGCCTCAGTTGCCTTTCCTAACCATGCTGGTTGTGTCTTTCTCCCCCTGTGAGATCAAGGGACCTTCATCCAACTTGTTTATCACTTGTAGAACCTAGTACATAAGTACCTGGCACAGAGTAAGCACTCATTGAATATTTGGAGAGATGGACGGATGAATGGATGGATGGATGGATGGATGGGTGGATATGCATAAATGCAGTCATAACTGATTCCTTTTTTGGGGGGGAGCGGGTGCATGGTCAGGGAACCGGACTCAGGTCTCATTCTGCCACTGAACCACCCATGCCCCATCTCACCCATCTGATTCCTTTTAATGTACTTAAACTTAGGTTTAATATATGTAGTTCAGGCAGTTTCATAATGGAGTAATTTTTTTGTAAAATTCTGTTTGACCATAAAGCACGTTTAAGAACATTTTTCTTCAGTTATTTCAAAATGGAAATTATCTGAACTTTTTTAAATGATGTATTATTATGTTTTTCTGTAGATCCAACACATGTACCGCTGTGCTCGAGTCCAAGGCCTAGATACCAGTGAGGGGCTACTTCTTTTTGGTAAAGAACATTTTTATGTGATTGATGGATTTACAATGACAGCAACGAGGGAAATAAGAGATATTGAAACATTACCTCCAAAGTAAGTAAATGAATGAAGAGACAGAAAGTAGAACTGTCTTAGAAAGATAAAAAATATATTTATGTAACTTTTTTTATCCCAAAATTGTTTTAAGTGTTATCTCTGTGTATATCTATCATTAAGTATTCACGAGGGTAACAATTATTTCAAGATAGTAAAGAAAAGACTTTGCCTATTTATCATATTTATATGGAATTTATTTCTGTGTATTAATAGCATTAGATTGCAAGTTACTCAAATGATATTCTATACATTAATAACTTTATTCTGAATTTGTAAAGTATTCCTTTTTAAAAAATTTTCTAAATACACAGTTGTAGAGAAACTGCTGATTACTGCACAATACTCTAACCGATGAAACAGTGTTAACATGTGCTCCAAGTACCGTAGAAATAATGTGACTGAAGCACAAGCAGGAATTAACTGACTGAATTTTATATTTGCTTCCTTTTCTTCTGCCTCTCCTGTGATGGAAACGATAGTGGGTAATGGAAAACCCAAAAGACAGACAAAGCTGAAGGGAAGATAAGAACCTACATTTCAAACATCTAACACTGTTAAATATAGACATGGTACCATAGTTCATTCCTAGGAGAGATTTCAATACTGTCCTGTATAACTTTGCACACCCATTAGTTACTTTCAGCAAAACTCAGAGCCACCTTATACTTTTGTGGGCTTATTCTTCTATACAAAAATATTAAAAATTATATTTTGTGGCTGTTGTGTCGATATAAATATATTAATATCATACATTAAAACATTTTCTCAGGCCCTTTAATTATTGTAGACCTGGGAACTATACTGACTGTGCCTGATGGATAAGTCGACCTTAAGAGCAATAATGGCATTTTTTTTAATGATATCAAAAGGGGCTTCCTTGCATGCCAAGTAGCTGACAAATGTCTTCTAAATGTATTCACCACCCCTCTCCCTCCTTTTCAAATGTTGAAAATAATACATCCTTTGTTGAGCAGTGAATTTATCTCTGGCTGTTATTTTTTTTGTTTATCTCCTTACACTCTTGGCTGCCTATAGTATGCATGAACCAATTATCCCTAGAGGAGCCAGACAAGGCCCCAGTCAGCTCAAGAGGACATGTAGCATTTTTGCATATGAAGATATCAAGGAAGTACATAAAAGGAGATATCTCCTACAGGTAAGTTGATTTCATACTAAACCTTTTGTCATGTTCCTTTATTGGGCAGATGTATTATTTTAAAAACCAATATATGTCATAAAAACCCTTTATAGGGTCCATATTATTCATGAGGTTTGGTTATATGATAAATAAATTCATGTCACAGTGGTGTGTAACTATGTATAATGCATCTCTTTTTTAAACAGAACCTAGAACTTGAGTACTCTGTTTTCCATCTTCCTCTGTTGCTATCCAAATCAGTATTTTATTTGTCTTTTCATATAAAAATTACATCCTCATTATAAAACATAAATTCTACAAGGTACAATTTGTGATATAGTAGCTTTATCTTGTACTCTATCCAAAGGAGTAGAATTACTAAGTTAAAATAAAACCCCGCTGAAAGGTGATCCCAAAGCATGGATCCTGCATATACCATAGTAGCAAAATTCCAAGATTTTACTTAAGTTACAAAAGAAGTTAATGTTTAGTTTAGAGTCGTAAGAGCTAAAGTCAGAATTCCTGTATGCAGACTTATCTCCATGTGACATATCATCTCCTCTACCCACAAGTGTGAAATGAAGATCACAATGATCACGTCCTCACAGGGCCATGCTAAGGACTAAATGAAATAATGATGTAAAAGATACTTCCAAGTCTTAATTACATTTATTTTTATGATTATTTTCACTCATTTGAAAACATTTCTTGAGTACCAACCTAATCATGTGCCAAGATTTCAGCTTACTCCCCAAATGAGAACTTGGTTTATTTTCATTTGACAAAGGTAAGGGAAATACTGCTCTTTCAGGAAAAAAATAGCATATCTCTCTTTGAGCCCAAATAGCCCTTTATAAGGTTAAATGAAAAAAGAATCGCATTTTCTTATAATCCTTCATTTCCAAAATAATTTAGTTCTTTTTCACTATAATAAATTTCTAACACTAAACTGTTGCTCATTTCTTTCCTTTGTATAAGGAAGAAATACTTTTATTTTATTATCATAATGAAATATCTATTTTCCTGAAAACTGTTAATGTATAGCTACTAAGTGTATCTAGAGATTTGTTAAATATTAAAATCATTACTTTATTATACTTTTTATGCCATTATTAAAGATTGTAGAATAAACTGAGCAGAATAAGAAAAATTGGTTTGTTTTGTTGCTTAATATGCTCGGAATTCATAATTCTAAAAATGTTCTTTAGTTAACAGATTTCAGAATTGTAGAAATTCATGGCGGAAAAGTTAACCTTACATGTAAACTTCTCTTTTTTTAAATATTTTTTCTCTCTGATCATTTCAGCCAATTGCTGTGGAAGTTTTCTCTGGAGATGGACGGAATTATCTCCTTGCTTTTCAGAAAGGAATTAGAAACAAAGTCTATCAAAGGTGTTTATTGGAAATACTTATTCTTTAATTACTATCATGGGAATGGATGGGAGGAGGGAGCTATTATAGTTAAACTAGTTTTTAAAAGTCTAGAATTTAGATCAGTACATTGACTTCTTTGAAGAAAATTTCATTTCAGTTTTACCAGCCTCTTTAAACATGATTCTTAAAAAGATGCCGTTCTATTTTGAGATAGCATTTTTCCTTCTGGTAATTTATAATAGAGATCATCAGAGACTACTTTTATCACTAAGTTCTGTGTCTTTAAATATAGAAATGATAATATTTCTGTTTTAAAATAGATTTTATATTTACTTAAAAGATTATAATGCTGTGCCTTGCTATTGAATTCTGGAACTTAGTTTCAGAATTATAGTCACATGAGATTGTTCTTTGGCCTTGAAAGGGATGTTGAAAACCTTGATTCTTTAAAATGTAGCATGGCCAAATAAAGTTTATCTAATCTAAGCATATTTTAATCTTTAATGGCAAAATATATTTAAAATTTACCTTATAAAAGAATAATTGTGTATATCCATAGTGCTTAAAAGTATTTCTCTTGCATATGTGAATAATGTGACTTTTATAAACTCATCGTGAAGATGAGGGACAGTCTATTTCAAATTCATTCCATGAGGAACATCACGTAACAGTGCTTATCATTGTGGTACAGTAATATTACCTGTGGGCACGTGGAAAATGAGGGTTGTTCTTCAGATGAATGGCCTATGCATATTGATTGGTAGTACAAAACTCCGTTCACATATGGGAGGAGCTAAGTACAATGACTGAGATTCACTTTTTGTTATGTAACTTGTTGATTTCTAAAGTTGATATTGTTTTTGTTGTTGCTGTTATTGCATGGGCAGACAACAGGAAACAAACCCAGGTCTCCCGCATGGCAGGCAAGAGTTCTTTCTGCTGAGCCACTTTGGCCTGCCCTGATATTGTTTTTAATGCTAGGAAATAATTTGCTTTTCATAACTAGAAGCTGCTAAAAGAGATCAGTTTGGCTTTTTCTGAAATATTTCTGTGCACATGCCAAGTTCAAAGTCCACATTCATCCCAAGAATTTTCCCATAATTCTTTCTTGTCTTTAAAAAAAAGCTGTCATTATGAACAGTTGTCAAAAAAACACTTTAACACTGTCATATAAAAATTTCATACTGTATATGTCTTTGATTAGTGCTGCTTCTGTTCTGTCATTTGTTTAGCTATCATCATTACTTACTGTCATGTGAATATTTATCTGTTAATCACTCTTTTAAATTGACTCAATTCCTGTAGATCTGTGTTGCACACTTTTCTTCCAGGAGTATGTCAATATATATAAAAATCCAAAATAATAGATTTTGCTATGGGCCTTTATATTTGGCATTGGAATTCATCAGGTTCCTCTTCTTCTAACAAAGAGAGTGTTCTAATTTTTCTGTCTTCCTTCGCCTGCCATGTACTGGGTAATAGGAGGGTACATGAAGATAATTAAGATCTAAATGCATCATCTTTTCTTAGGCCTTCTATTAGATCCTGCCTGAAACTTCCTTTGGAATTTTATGTTATTTTTAAATTTTCCAGGTTTTTGGCTGTAGTGCCATCTCTAACTGACAGTTCAGAATCTGTGTCTGGGCAACGACCGAACACAAGTGTGGAGCAGGGGTAGGTGGTTTGATTCTTGCACATTATAGTATAATAGTGAAATTTGAGCTGTTTAGGGACGGTATTATTGAATATTTTTTTAAATGATTGTCCCCATGACAATTGTAGAAAATTTTTTAAATATCGAAAATTAAGAGGAAGAAAAGTAAATACACATAATTACTCAAATCAAATCACTGTTAACATTTTAATCTATTCCCTTCCAGGCTTTTAACCATGCATATATTCCCATATGCATAATTGAGTTCATTCTACAATACAGTTTTTTATTCTGCTTCAGAGCAGAGTCCTCTTAGTACATGTAAAGGGTATAGAATTTTAAGACTTGATACACAAAACCAACTTGATTTCCATAAGGATTACACATGTTTTTACTTCACCATTAGTGGATAAGTTTGCTTGTCTTAATAGATCCTAGCCAGCTTTGTATATTTGGTTTTTTACTGATTTCTCATTTTTCAAATGTGTATATCTTCCATTATTTGTGAGGTTGAGCTTACTTTATGTTTGTGAAGTCATTATTTATGAATGATCCATATCTTCTGCTCATTTTTCCTTTGGGTTCTTAATATCAGTTTGTGTGAGATTTTCTGTAATAAAGTGTTGCTACTTTGCTTGCCATATTTATTGCCAGTTTCCTTTTTACTTGTGTTCTTTAACATTTATATTTAAACTTTTTAAGTGGTCAAACCTTTTCCTTGTTCCTTTGTGATCTATTCAACAGCTTTTTTTTTATGATACATAACCACATATAAACACAAACATTCTTACATTCTTGTTATATTATCAATAACTCACAATATCATCATATAGCTGTACATTTATCATCATGATCATTTCCCAGAACATTCGCATCAATTCAGAAAAAGAAACAAAAAAATTCATACATACCATACCCCTTTCCCCTCCCTTTCATTGATCACTAGCATTTCAGTCTACTAGTTTTTCTCTTTTAATATCTTAAATATATCATCCCACTGTCTTCTTGCCTCCATGGTTTCTGCTGAGAAATCTATGCATAGTCTTATTGGGCTTCCCTTGTATGTGATTCAACTGCTTTTGATCTTAGGAAGTCCTTTTTGATAATATTCTATTTCAAGAATCAATATATTGAGCTCCATGTGTAATTTTTCAGTAGGTGGAACCCTTTGTTACTGTTGGAAAAGAAGTGCTTTAGGACTGCATTTCATTATTACAGAATTCAAGAAAATGTCTTTAAATTTACTAGAGATTCTGTAATTTATAAATAAAATTTTATTCCAGTCTTGGGTTCACCTAAATATATTTTGTCTATTTCTCATTAAGTTGATTTTATTCTTCCTGAGCCAGAGCTTAGCAGATACAAATGCCAAATATATCTTTTTCTTTAGCCTCAGGAACATCTCCTGTTACTAATCATTTGTCTGTATCATCAGGAAAGATATTTGGAATGTTTCCTTAAAGCATATTGAGCCTTTTTTCTTCTTGTAAGCAACTTCTTAGTTGTTTACTTTTACCTGCTTTATAATTGACTACATAATCTTAAATTTGTTATTTCATTATTCATGCCATTTGCTGTTGCAATTTGGTAGTTCTTAAGTATCTTTAAAAAACTCAGAGGCAAGAAGCAAAAATTTCAATTGTCCTTTTTCTTTTAAATTTTAGGAGTGATACTATTTTTCTAGAGATAGTATTCTACATAGTTTAGCTGATGGAGAGAATTTATCTGAAAATGGAAAGTGATATCTGTCCTATTCAGCTGGTTGTGTTTGTGACCTACAGTTTCCAAATCTATTAATGTTCTTTCAGATAATAAAATATATTAATTATTTTCCTAAGGTTCCGTGCCAATTTATATACTTCATAAATGTGTGTGTGTGTATGGCTGCTACAGTTTTTATAGCATTCTAGGAAAATTTGCTATGCAAAAATGTAGTACACAATTTTAAATGTAAAACAGTGATTTTCCTGTCATAAAATATTCATTTTTTTTTCATTCATTCTATCTTTCATTAAATGACATCTCTTTAAGGAGTGCTTACTATGTACAAATATTTTTTATTATTTCAGTTATTATTGTAAAAGATAGAATGTTAGACTAGATCTGCGTTTTTTAAACTCCTTGGCCTTACCCACAGTAAAAAGTATAAATATTACATTGCATCCTAGGACACAGAAACTGAGCTACAAATACTAAAATAAAATCCACAGAAAATATTTTCCTTTATTATATATGATGCCTTCTGATGTTCTGTTCTTTGTTCAGTTCTATGTAATTTCATATTTCAAAGCACTGTTGCAACACACTAAACTGATTTCCTGACCCACTAATAGGTACTCCATACTTTGAAAAATTCTGGCCCAGGTGACATTTTAAATTCTATATTACTCAGAGTTAAAATTTATTACCTGCAATTTATTGTATTATTTATTCTTTTTAGATCTGGATTGCTTAGCACTTTGGTTGGAGAGAAGTCTGTGACTCAGAGATGGGAGGTAAGCCTAATGAAAAAGTACACTTCCTTAGTAATTCATATTTGAAGCATGTAAGTCATACAGGTAAAAGGTATTCTAATAATCCATAAAATATATCCTAAGAAGTAAATGTTTCACTTTTGTTCTTTTTAGGAGAAAATGTTTTCCTGTTCTGAAATCTATAAAAAAGAAACTGTCCTTTAACTCATTTATCTATAAATTTTTTTTAAAGTGAACTTAGTGGAAATAATTGATTGCTTTAAGATGAATATCTTTATCTTTCTCAAGAGAGGTGAAATCAGCAACTTCCAGTATTTGATGCATTTGAACACCTTGGCTGGCAGATCATATAATGATCTCATGCAGTATCCTGTCTTCCCTTGGATTCTTGCAGATTACGACTCTGAGGTAAATTTCAAATCTTTTTGTTTAAATTAATAACATATTCAAAAAGAATTACAGCAGCTGCATTTCTCAGATGTTTTATTTGCTTTATAGTGCAACATTCTCAACTGGCTCTTAAGAGAAGATAATAAGAAGAATTTTTGCTTGAACTTATACCAAGTTTGGATAATTGACTAACTTCATGGATATTGCATGTTAATTCACAATCTTTATTTCATTTCCTAAAGTGCTAATTAATTTGTATCCGTTGGTAGATGTTAGAGTCCTTGTGCATAGTTTGCTGGAAAGAGGTGAAGTGACTCATCTGCAAAATATTACTGATGCATGAAAGTGTTTCTTTTTGTACTATTCCAAGAAGCTTTTTAAGAAGAGTTCCAACAATTCAACATGTACGTGATTTAGGGCTCAAAATCAATACCAAAAGGTGTGCATTTAAATGTTAGTCCACTCGCTCCCTTTTCCTCCTGTCTGACAGAAGTTGGATTAGTTCTGAAATGAAATAGTAGCAAGCAAAACAAGGGAAACTTGGGCTGGATTAAACAAACAAATAAAAATCTGTAGTTAATCATTCTGAAAGGTTTGTTAAGCCTGTTCATCTGCTAGAGTTGGGCCTTTTTTTCCCCCAGAAGTTTTACATGTTAGCTAGAAAGACAAAGCTTCTGGCCTCAAAAGATTTTAGTCTAAAGAAAGACTGGAAACCTAGCCTATATACATAGGCATATACAAGTGCATTAGATGTATGCATCTGTATTTACATATGTAATAACATGCATATCTAAGTGCACATTTGGATGAATAAATAAATGTAGCAGAAGGAGAAAAGATTAGGAGTAAGAATTGGTATTTTAGGTCCCTCATCTACTTAAGCAAATACCATGAAATGGATATTAAACAATGGAAATTTATTAGCTTACAGTTTTGAGGCTGAGAAAATATCCAGATCAAGACATCTTCAAGGCAATGCTTTCTTCCCAAAGACCAGCTGCTGGCTATCCTTGGCTCTTCTGCCATATGGCAAGGCACGTGGTGGCATCTCCTGGTATCTCCCTTCTCTTCCCAATTCCGTTTCAGCTTTTTACTTCCTGTGTGGCTTTCTCTCTTTCTGTCTGAATTTCATTTTCTTATAAAGGTTTCTAGTAATAGGATTAAGACCCATCGTGACTGAGGTGGGCCACACCTTCACTGAAGTAGCCACATCAAAAGGTCCTACTTACAATGGATCCACACCTATAGGAATGGATTAAACTTAAGAACATGATTTTCTGGGGTGCAGACAGCTTCATACCACCACAGCACGTCAAATGAAAACACTTGTCTTTAAAGTCAATCAAGGAAAACTGATGAGAAAATATAGCTTTTAAAGAGATGCGAATTCCAAAATGAATGCAGTTTTGTTTGGAGGGAACAGAGGATCATGTCATTCTGTGCTTAAAAATATATCTCACAGGAACCTCAAAGGTACCATTATTGAACCTTTGCTTCTTTACCTCATTTTCCTAATGTATTTCTAAACCCTTGCTCTATATTCCCCATCTCAGGAAGTAGTACCATCTGCCATGATGCTGTAGCAGCTAGAAACATACTCATTTTCTACTGTCTGTATCCAATGTCCAAAACATGTCTACCTTTTACATCTTTTAAACGTCTTTCTAGTGTCTTCTTTTGTTTGCATCAGCATTACCAGTGTCTTATTTCAGGCCCTGTGTGTCTTTCATTGGTCTACTACAGCAGTCTCCTAATTGGACTTCCTGCTCTAGTCTTCCTAGGAATTCCCTGCTTTCATTCTGTTATCAGTACTGCAACCAGAGTTTCTGAAACACAAATCTAATTGAGTCATTCTTTTATCTAAAATTATTCAATGAATCATCATCACAGTTTGGAAGAAAGTTTAAAAATCTCAGCTTACAGTAAAATGCCCTTTACATTTTACTTTTTGTTGTATATTCATCATCATGATCATTTCTTAGAACATTTGCATCAATTCAGAAAAAGAAATAAAAAGAAAACAGAAAAAAATTCATACATAACACACCCTTTGCCCCTCCCTTTCATTGATCACTAACATTTCAATCTATTAAATTTATTTTAACATTTGTTCCCCCTATTATTTATTTACTTTTAATCTATATGTTTTACTCATTTGCCCATAAGGTAGAAAAAAAGAAGCATCAGACACAAGGTTTTCACAGTCAAACAGTCACATTGCAAAAACTATACCATTATACAATCACCTTCAAGAAACATGGCTTCTGGAACACAGCTCTACATTTTCAGACAGTTCCCTCCAGCCTCTCTGTTACAGCTTAACTAAAAAGGTGATATCTATTTAATGCATAAGAATAACCTCCAGGATAACCTCTCGACTCTGTTTGGAATCTTTCAGCCATTGACACTTTATTTTGTATCATTTCTCTCTTTCCCCTTTCAGTCGAGAAGGTTTTCTCAGTCCCTTGGTGCTAAGTCCCAGCTCATTCTAGGATTTCTGTCCCACATTGCCAGGAAGGTTCACACTACTGGGAGTCATGTCCCACGTAGAGAGGAGGAGGGCAGTGAATTTGCTTGTCATGTTGGCTGAGAGAGAGAGGCCACATCTGAGCAACAAAAGAGGTTCTCTTGGGGGTGACTCTTAGGCCTAATTTTAAGTAGACATAGCTTATCCTTTGCGGGGTTAAGTTTCATATGAACAAACCCCAAGATTGGGGGCTCAGCCTATTGCTTTGGTTGTCCCCACTACTTGTGAGAATATCAAGAATTCTACACTTGGGGAAGTTGAATTTTCCCCCTTTCTCACCATTCCCCCAAGGGGACTTTGCAAATACTTTTTTATTCACTATTCAAATCCTTCTGGGAATTATTTAGGCATCACTCTGGACAAACCTACAAAATCTTATGCCCTACTCAAGGTTCCATGTACTTATGGTGTTCAGTTAAGCTGTCCACATAACTTATATTAGGAAATACACTAGTTGAAATATAAATTTTGTACCAAATGAACATTTCCTTTACAAACTACCTCTTGCCAATGATTCCTCACATCCCCAAACTGCTATCTTGAACTACTTTTAGTTGCCTCTCTTGTACCTCAATAACTTTACACCTGCTCCTCTTCCTGCTTGGAATACCCCATGATTTCCATGGGCATCTTCTCTTACTACCTACTAATTCACCATTTCATCCTTCACCTTACTCTCAGGCATTACCTCTGGGGAGCCTTCTCCTTTCTCTCCTCTGTCATCTTCTTCTATCCCCATACTGCCTTGTAGCTATATCATTATCCTTTTTAAACAGTAACTTATAATCATGATTTTGTCTTATCTGTTAGTAAGCTCCCTGAGCAGAAAAGCTAGTTTATACACCTCTCAGTTCCAATCCCCAGAATGATACCTAGTCCTTAGATTAGCATGTGTCGAATCAGCCAAAACAGTTTCAATGAGATACTCTCCATACAGGATTTGAGAGTACAGATGTCCTAATTTGCATTCTATTCAAAAATGTAGATCATTTATTATCAATTATGGCCATTTCTCCTACCCAAGATTTTTTAAAATAAAAGTTTGGAAAAATTCGTTGGTCATGATGGACGCATTAAATTTCCCACAGGTACATATTTCATATTTCTACTTTTAAAATTCTCGGGTAGTAAATTTTGGTTTCCTTTTAAGTTTATGAATCAGGTCAGTTAAATATAAGCCTTTAAAGTAATCTCTAGCAGACTGAAAGAATTTATCTCATTTGGAAGTCACTTGATCTATGATCTTGTCTTTTCAAAGTGAGTGAATTACTGAGTGTTCGAGTTTATGTCACATACACTTCCCCAATGAGAAGAAAATGCTTAGAAGTGAAGTTTGAGAGAAATGAGTTGGGGGAGTAAGGGAGGACAGAGAGGAGTTTGTTCTTCCATTTATATAGTTGATGGGAGAATCGTGATGAATTGAAGTTCTTGTGTCTACAAACTCCTGCTGTATCCCAACTAAGACCAGAAATATTTTTCCCTCTTGCTCTTCATCCAAACCTGGGACCTGAATGCCTTCCTCTGTGAAACCATTTCCAAAGCAGATGCCTTCAAACTGAATCAATTAACACACTGCATGTATCAGTTAGTAAAGTACAGATAGCCGGTAGGCCACATGTCATTGTCTTGGAGTCCACTCCTGCCAGTTTGACCCCACAAATTCTGTTGTATTTATAAATCATCACTATCTGCTACAGCCACTCTATGTATTTCGGTGAAAGCCAGAGCTTTTAATAATTTGGAATCTGGTTCTGTTTTGTACTTTAGGAGGTAGATCTTACTAATCCCAAGACATTTAGAAACTTGGCTAAGCCAATGGGAGCACAGACAGATGAACGATTAGCTCAATATAAAAAGAGGTATAAAGACTGGGAAGATCCTAATGGTAAGTAGCTTTTCCTGTCATTGGACTTTGTACTTAAGTTTTAAGCCATTGTTCATGGGATGGTCTGACGTCGAATTTCTTACATACCATTGTATCTATTTGTTATATATACACCCATACATATAACTAATTAGAATAGAAAAATCAATTTTGCTTGACAACTTAGGACCATGCTTAGAAGGCATTTCTAGGCATCTTGTCAAGTGTACTGGCAGAAAACTCTTTTGCATTAAAAGGATCATAGAATTAAGTATGTCTGCTTTGTATAGAACAGAAATTTCACTCAACATAATGTCCTCAGGATTGATCCATATTGTCACATGCATCAAGATTTCATTCCTTCTTACAGATTAATAATATTCCATCATATGTATATATGTTTTGTTCATCGGTTGGTGGACACATGGGTTTCTTCCATCTTTTGACAGTTGTGAATAATGCTGCTATGGACATCTGTATGCAAATGTCTGTCCATGGACCTGCTTTCCAGTCTTCTAGTGGAAGGATTGCTGGATCATATGGCCTCCCTTTTAATTTTATTGTGGCACTTTTTAGAATACTTTTGCATTTAAAAAAAAAATGAATTGACTCCCTTCTAAAACATCGTGCAGTTTACTTACTATGTTTAATGTTTATTTTGTGTTTCCTCATCCAAACAGGAAAGACAAACAAGTGGAAAAAAAACAAAACTAAGCCTAAGTGTAATAACACTGTGCAGACTCTTTTTTCTTTCCTTGTCCAGAAGAGTATGTAATGAAAATTATATAATGTTTTTAGGAAACAGAGAAATATATACTTGCAAAGCCATAAACAGTATCTGTGGTCAATATCCTTATTTAGTGGAAGATAGTTTGCTATTAAGGATTAACTGCTATTAACAGTTAGTCTCAAAAAATGAAATTGATAGATGTACCAAATTTGGAGTAAAAGGCAATTGAATTATACTTAGTGGGTTACTCTCAAATGTATAAGAGGGATAGTAGTATCATCATAAAATTGTCATGCAACAATGCCAGTACTAACTTCATTTAGTATCACAAAATGAGAACCCAAAGAACAGCTTTTATCCAGAGACCAGCATTTTCAAACCAATTTTTTTAACTACAAATTTTATTGAGATATATTCACACAGTATGTAATCCACCCAAATTATACAATCAGTGTTTCACAGTATCATCACCTAGTTGCCAATCATCACAATCAATTTTAGAACATTTTCCAAAAAGAAAAGTAACAACCATAAAAAAGGAAACCCTAAAAATCCCATACACCTTATCTTTCCCAACACACACCCCATTATTTACCCCTAATGTTGGTGTGGTGTATTTGTTACTGTTAATAAAAGAATATTAAGGTATTTCTATTAAAACTATAGTCCATAGTTTGCAGTATGTACTTTTGTCCCGTATACCACTCCATTATTAACTCTTTGTACAAGTGTTGTACATTTGTACTAGTCCATGAGAGAACTTACATTTGTTGTGTTAATCATAAACTTCTTCTACCACAGGGTTCACTGTCAGTTAATACTAATTTTATTTTTCATATTCACTCTTCTATTTTGCCTCCAATTATGCTTAATTTTCTTGAACAGGAGAAACCCCAGCCTACCACTATGGGACCCATTATTCGTCTGCAATGATTGTGGCCTCATACCTTGTAAGGATGGAACCTTTCACACAGATATTCTTAAGGCTGCAGGTAAAACTTCAAATTTAAAATTTTCTCATA
Organism: Myrmecophaga tridactyla; assembly: GCA_004026745.1. Classification (NCBI taxonomy): domain Eukaryota; kingdom Metazoa; phylum Chordata; class Mammalia; order Pilosa; family Myrmecophagidae; genus Myrmecophaga; species Myrmecophaga tridactyla. The sequence goes on along the minus strand of PVIY010025948.1, from coordinate 4,073 downwards.
TTTTTCAAACCTATATTCTATTTAAATCTCTGAATTTTATTTTTTACATCTTTACCTTGCATTATGGGATGCTCTGTCAAGATATAGTGACAAAAGTAGTGAAATATTGAAGCTATGAAAGTCAGCAGTACCCCATCAACACCTGTTAAAAAAGCTGAAAAAGTGATCAAACTTTGACCAGAGGTATGAATAGAGCTGATTTGAATGGGACTAAGGTAGATCAGAATACAGGCTAAAAATTTTAAAACTTCAACTTCTGTGTGAGACCAAAGGAAAGGATGTTTATTTGGTGCAAATTATAGATTTTGGGTAGCACATTACCTAATTTAACTCATCTGGCCAGTTTATTTGAACACCATACTTACATGGACTCTTGAGTAGGGCGTGTGATATATCCCAAAGTCATTTGGTCAGAGAATAAAAAAGTATTTGCAAAGTCCCCATGGGGAACAGGGGAGAAAGGAGGAAACATTCAACTTCCCCATCTGGGGAATTCCTGATATTCAGCCCAAGCAGTGGGAACAATCAATTCAATAGACTGAGCCTTCGATTTTAGGGTTTGCCCCTGTGAAAGTTATTCCTGCAGAGGAGACATTAAACCTACTTATAATTATGCCAAAGATTCACCCCCAGAGAACCTCTTTTATTGCTCAGATATGGTCTTTCTCTCTAAGCCAAGTTGGCAGGTGAACTCACTGCTCTCCCCTCTATATGGGACATAAATAAATAAATCTCCCTGGCAACATGGAACAGGATTCCCGGGATGAGCCAGGACCCAAAATTATGGGATTGAGAAAGCCTTCTTGACCAAAAGGGGGAAGAGATAAATGAGACAAAATAAAGTTTCAGTGACTGAGAGATTTCAAACAGATCCAAGAGGTTATCCTGGAGGTTCTTCTTAAGCATTATATGGATATTCCTTTTTAGTTTATGGTGTATTGGGATGACTGGAGGGAAGTACCTGAAACTGTTGAACTGTGTTCCAGTAGTCTTGATTCTTGAAGATAACTGTACAACTATATCACTTTTACAAAGTGACCATGTAACTGTGAAGCTTTGTATCTGATGCTCCTTTTATCCAGGGTATGGACAGATGAGTAAAAAAATAAGGATAGAAAAATAAATAGAGGGGGGGATAAAGGGTGAAAAAAGATTGAAATACTAGTGGTCAATGAGAAGGAGGGGTTAGGAATATGGGATATATGAGTCTTTTTCTTCTTTCTTTTTATTTTTTTTTTTCGGGAGTGATGCAAATGGTCTAAAAATGATCATGGTGATGAATACACAACTATGTGATGATATTGTGAGCCACTGATTGCCTACCTTATATGGACTGTATTGTATGAAGATTTCTCAATTAGAAAAAAAAGTAGTAAAACAAAATTAAAGTGAAATTTCCCTGGACTAAAATTAATGAATAAGCTAGAATCAGCAGGTACTGGGGTGTTTTAGTCAAATATGTAGGTTCAATTCAAACTAGGTATAGGTAACCCATCCCTAACTGTTGAAATCAACAAACATTAAAGAAAGAATGATGTATTCTAGCTTATTTGTTGTCTTCTTAATTATAATTGCTTTTCTCTACATTTTCTTTCATTTATTCAACAAATATTTATTCAACACCTACTATGTGCCACACACTATTCTAGATGTTTAGAGTATGTCAATGAATAAAACAAAAATGCTTCCTTGAGGAACTTATATTTTAGTGGAGGGAGATAGAAAAACATAATAAATAAGCAAATTGTAAGGTTAGAAGATAATATTTGTTATCAGAAAAATATCAGTCAGGCAAAGGGGCCTGGGAAGTGTAGAAGCAGGAAATTAGTGGTGAGCAAGATGCAGTTTTAAGTAGAATAGTCTGAGTAGGTCTCCTTGAAAAGGTGACATCTGAGCAATGAATTAAGAAGATGAGGGTGGAAGCGTGTTCTAGGCAGAGGGAACAACCTGTGCAAAGACATTAAGGCAGATATGTGCCTGATGTTTGAAGAACAGCAAGGAGGTCAGTGTGTCTAGAGCAGAGTAAGTGAAGGGGAAAGTCATAGGGGATGAGGCTGGGAAAGTAGCAGAAGTCAAACTGTCCAGGCCTTGAAGGCCATTGTATGGTCTTTGGCATTTTCTCAGAGTGAAACTTCATAATCATGACACTCTGTATTAACCTAAAATACAACATAGGGAGTTTGATTGAGGATGAGTGGAGGTGTGTCCGTGAGGCTGCATGGTCAAAAGAAATCCCTTTTCTATGCAATTTATTTTGTCAGTCTGTAATTTATTGATTACCTTTTCTGATTCTCCACTTGAGCAGGTTAGTGTATCAATTCATTAGTGTAAGAACTTGAATGTCATAAAATCTGTAAAATTAACCAAACATTTACATATCTTGAATATTTCCAGTTGTAGATGGTTTCTGCATTTGTTTCCAGCTGCTAAAACAAATACTATATGATGCATTGGCTAAACAACAGGAATTTATAAGCCAGCAATCTTTGGAATTCCTTGGCTTTTCTTGTCCTTGTTCTCCCCAAACACTGGAGTATAGGCTCCACCATCTGTGATCATTGGGATGGCATCCAGGCTCTACCAGAATGCCAGGGCACAGATTCCCACCCTCTTTAAACATTGAAATGGTAGCCAGGCTCTCTGCAAACACTGGGGCACAGGCCCCACCATCTCCAAACCTGGGGTTGTGGCACTCCCTCAACAGTAGGACAAAGTTCGCTCCCTCCAAACCCTGGGGCAGATGGCCTGCCCCTTCAAGTACAGGGGTGACCTCCTCCATTTCCCGCACACATGGATGAGCCTGCTCCCTTGGCCCAAGCATGTCTTTTTCGTACAGACCTTTGCTTCCGTGGTTCTTCCCTGGAAGTCCTTCTTCCTTTAATTCATCCATTCTTTGTCACTTTCAGTCCAGGTAAGCAGCAGTTATGCTCATGTAAATTTTTGCAAAAACCTTGTCAGCTTTGCATGCAGTTCCAGGGGGTCCAATCAGATAATAGAGCTTAATCAGACAATAGAGCTTTCAGATCCTTCCTGGATAACTGCATTTCCAGTCTTGACTTCAACTGAAATGGCTGGCTAGATCTGTGTTCAGCCATACCCTCTTTAGGAAAGTTATACCCTCAGGTGGAGCTCTGTCCTCTGGAGACTCCCTTCCTACAAATGAGGGAGGTCCCTGATAGAGCAGTTTCTGGCCCTAGTCTCGGAACACGTTTTCTGAATAAGGCTCAGAATTTCCCAAATTATCAATTTCTGGTTTCTTTGTGCTTAGGGTTCCAGCTTGTCTCTTTCCTCTCTCATTTCATTAGCTGCAAGAAGAAACCAGGCTGTTATATTCCACACTTAGCTTGGAAATGTCCTCAGCTAAATATTTAGGCTCATTACTTTCAAATTCTGCTTGCCATCTAATATCAGAATTCAGTTTACCAAGTTCTCTGCGCTTCATACAAGGATTGCCTTTACCCCAGTTTCTAATAACACATTCATCATTTCCTTCTAAGACCTGATTGAAAGAACCTTTAGCATCCATATTTCTACCAACTATCTTTTCAAAGCAATCTAGGCTTTTTCTATCAAATGCCTCACAGTTCTTCCAGTCTCTACTCATTACCCAATCCCAAAGCAGTATCTACATTTTTAAATATTTGTCATAGCATCACCTCACTTTCTAGTATCAAAACTATAATAGTTTCTTAAGTGCTAAAACAAATGTCATACAATGAGTTGACTTAAAAGCAGGAATTTATTAGTTCACAGCTTCAGAGGCTAGAAGGCTTGCTTCCTCCTAGGTATCTTCTGGCTGGCCAACAATCTTTGGAGTTCCTTGGCTTTTCTGCTTTCTTTGTTGGTTCCATGGACTTTCCGCTTCTGACAACTCACTGTGCTTGTTTTTCTGTGTCTAAGTTCCTTTGCTTATAAGGACTTCATCCATGTTGGATTAAGGCCTAACATCATTCAATTTGGGCACACCATAGCTAATAACATCTTCAAAGGTCCTATTTACAGATGGGTTCATACCACAGGATAGGGATTGATACCTGAATATGTCTTTTGGGGGGACGTGATTCAATCCCCAA
>PVIY010025947.1:0-36027 GCA_004026745.1 Myrmecophaga tridactyla | reverse complement strand
TGGCTCATTCTGGGATTTCTGTCCCACATTGCCAGGGAGATTTACATTCCTGGGAGTCAGGTCCCATATAGGGGGGAGGGCAGTGAGTTCACCTGCTGAGTTGGCTCAGAGAGAGAGGCAACATCTGAGCAACAAAAGAGGTTCTCTGGGGGTGACCCTTAGACATCATTTTAAGTAGACTTAGCCTATCCTTGCATGAATAAGTTTCATAGAGGTGATTCCCAAGATCAGGGGCTCAGCCTAGCAATTTAGTTGTCCCCATTGACTATGAGAATATCAGAAATTCTCCAAATGGGAAATTGACTATTTTCCTTCTTTCTACCCTGTCCCCCAAGGGGACATTGCAGATCCTTCTTTATTCACTGATCACATTACTCTGGGGTATATCAGGGCATCACACTAACCTGGACAAACAGCAAAATCTCTATTCAAGATTCCATGTATTTATGGTGTTTGACTAAACTGACCATCTAAGTTAAATTAGAAAATGTGCTACCCAAAATATAAATTTTGCACCAAATAAACATCTCTTCCTTTGGTCTCACACAGAAGTTGAAGTTTTAAGATATGGATGATATCATCCTTTACCCTATATTCTGATTTACTTTGTCCTATCCAGATCAGCTTCATTTATATTTCTACTGAAAGTCTGGTCACTTTTTCAACTTTTTAAACAGTTTCTCTATGGGGCACTGCTGACTTTCATAGTTTCAGAGCTCTAACTCTGAGTGTTAGGTATCGTACAAATATCCTTAGTTTCTAGGAATGACCAGGTTATAAACAAATAGCTCAGTATCTCAGAATTTAAAAATAACAGTTACAACCCCTGAATATATGTGACTACTGTAAGAGCTTACAACAACTGATGTAGGTTGATTTTGTTATTTTGTTGCTTTTTCTCTCTGGAAACTTTTAGAATTATCTCTTTGTTGATAGTCATTCTTCTATTTCACTATACTGTGTTTGGATGTAAGTGTTTCTTATCTTCTTGTTTGGCATTCTGTGGGCACTTCTGATGTTAGGTCTTATGCCCCCACACCCCACTCCTTTGAATATTTCTTTTATCTGGATAGTGACACTTCTTTCATCTATATCCTTAACTTCCTTTTTATTTTCTATCTTCTTATCTTTTCTTACTGCTTTCTGAGAGACTTTCTAAGTCTAGTCTTCCAGCTCACAAATTTGTATTTTGTTTCAATACTACTATTTACTTTTTCTCTCTGTTTTTAAATTTCAACTCGTATTTTTCCTAATATCTCCAGTGACTCTTTTGAGAACTTCTTGTTTATATTTCGTGTTACTAATAGCTTCTCTTATCTTCTGAGATATTTTAAGTCATGCTTTTTTTCTTAGGGGTGGGGTGCATGGTTCAGGAATCAAATGCAGGTCTCCCACATGGAAGGTGAGAGCTACCACTGAACTGCACACAGGGATCATATTTGCCCACCTGCCTATTTTCCTTCACTTGTTGCTACACTTATCTCTTTCTTCCTGACTTCTTTATAAGTTAAGATTTAGATTTTACTGTGAGTAGCAGAACCTCCTTCCAACTAAATAAAAACTCTTAAATAAGGTAGGAGTTTTATTTTCACACCAACCCTGGAAGTAAGTGGTCTTCGGCTGATGTGGTGGTTTTACTTCACAAAATCCTCAGGGATCCGGTCTATTTCCAGGTTACTTCTCTGCCATTCCTAGGACTAGTCCAAGATGGTGGCACCACCTTACAAACAGCAGAATAAAGACAGGGATAAAGAAAGACTAGCAAAGATGTTCAGCTGTGTCTTGGGGAAAGTCCCAAGAAGTTGTCCCACAAAACTTGTCTTCATAGGAGCCAGAGCTTAAATGCATGGCTACGCCTATCTTCAAGGAAGCTAGAAAACTGGTCTTTATAATGGGCAGCCATGTACACAGCCAAAATTCTATAATTATGGAATAAGGCAAGAATAGGTATGGGGAACAACCATTAATCTGTTAAATCTTTTTTCCTTTATTCCATTATTTATCCACTTTCCTGTATTCTTTTGTTCTTTCATTCCTTCTCCAAACATTTAAGGCCTGGTATATACAAGGTGCTGTATTGAATATTTTATAACCCCAGTATTTTATTCTTCACTGCCATCATTCATGTGAAGAACAAGAGTACTTTACTGTATTTCAAGGAAATTTCATGGAGGAAGTATAAATTGGATGCAGAGATTATATTTGTTGTATGAAAACACAGTTTTCTATTTTATAGATGAGACAAACCCAAGGAAATTGTGTGAAAGATTTAGGTTCTAATTTTACTTCTGCAACTTACTAAGTAGTCACAAATGTTCAAAATGTACTCATTTATCAAACGTGTGAAGCACTCTGACAGGTTCTAGTAATTCAACAGTAGACATGTAGACATAATTCCTACCTTACTGAGAGTGAAGTCTAGTTGTGCAGCTAGGAAATTAAACAAGAACTTAGAGAGAGCATGCATGCGCCAGCGTGGTAGATTGGGAAGCCTTGTGTTTTCTCAATAAACCATGATACATCTAAAATGAAGCCATCAAACAAAACCTTTCTTTTATTTGTATGGATGCTTCCCAGTATAATAAATATTTCCAAACATATCAAGTGAGTGAAAAGAAAGAACAGAGTCTTTCCAGGCAGGGCAAATCATGACTCATCACAAAAGTGGGAATAGTTTGAAGGGAAAGAAAGAGCAATTTGGTTAATCTAGGCTTTATTAAATGGAATAGGGGAAGATAAATTTGGAAAGGAGGGTATCAAATTATGAAGAGCCATTAATGGGAGATTAAGGTGTTTGTATTTAGGCAACAGGGAGCCTTTTCAAGGTTCCACCTGGAAGAATGGCTTATGAACATGATATTTTAAGAATCATTGGAGAGGGAGGGGCCCAGACACCTTCACATTTAAGGACTGGAATGTTGGCAAAGGGAAGGGAAGTGATAAATTTGAGCGCTCTTATGAAGGAAAGTTGGGGCTGAGTGGTAGCTGTGGTTCTCTAGGCAGTGAATGTGACATCTGGTATATTCCATGTGTAGGGATGTGAACATCTTCTATGAGGACTTTTTCTTAATTGTTAGAGAAGTTGTAGACTTACAGAAAAGTCATGCATAAAATACAGAGCTTCTGTATACCACCCTGTTATTTTTTCAGATTTATTTATTTTTTTTAATTAGAGGAGTTGTAGGTTTTCAGGAAAGTCATACATGAAATACAGAGTTCCTGTCTATGAGTATTTTCCACCAGTTGCTTTCTCCTCTTCAGCTGTCGGTAAGCTTGGCTGTAGAGGAAAATGTTGAGTCATCAAGAGATGAGAACCTGTACCCATTCTAGGCTTACAGGAAAAATGATAGGCTAGTGTGGTTTATATCGGTTATATTGATTACCATGGTTGTTTTGATAATAACTGCTCATTTATTATTTGGTCTTTCTATCTAGGGGATCCCTGACACAGGTGTGCTTACACTTAGATTTATTGTTTCAGCAGTAAATTATTAAGTGGCCTAGAGAAAATGTCTTGAATGTAGTAAGTTTTTTAAAAGTGATAGTATATTTTAATTTTTGTATTGATTTTAAATTAATTTTTTATTTTGAAATAATTTCAAACTTATAAGACATTTTTGCAAAAATAATACAAAACCCAAACAGAGAACACCAATATACCCCCTCACCCAGATACCCAGTTTTAACAATTTGCTTTATTTGTTATATCATTCTTTGCATCTATCTGTCTATCTACCTACCTACCTCTTTATCTACCTAACTCTCTAATCTATCTCTGTCTCTTTTCTGAATATTTGATAATAGATTGTATACCTCCTGCTCCTTTAACACTTAATACTTCAATGTACATTTCCTAAGAACAGGGATATTCACTTATGTAACCACCCTAAATATAGTTATGAAGTTCAAGAAATTCAACATTGATATAAAGTTTACAGTCTATATTCGATTTTTTTCATATGTCCCAGTAATGTCCTTTTAGGCATTTTCTCCTCAATTGTTTCTCCTTATTTTAAAATGTGGAAACATATATGTAATATAAACTTTCCCATTTCAAACACATCAAAGCATACCACTCAGGGAGATTACTCACATTCGCAGTGTTGTGCTACCCTCACCATCTCACCCCAAACAGAAATCCTGAACCCATTATAAATTAACACCTCCAGGCCCCCTTCCCCTGTCCCTGGCAACCTGTACTCAACTTTCTTTTACATATTCTAGCTATTCATATAAATGGAATTATACAGTATCTCACCCTTTGTATCTGACCTGTTTCATTCCACATGATTCTTCAAGGTTCATCCCTGTCATAGCAAGTGAGGTCATCCCTTTGTAAGGCTGAATAATATTCCATTGTATGAATATATCACATTTTGTTTATCCATTCATTTGTTGATCGGCATTTGGGTTGCTACCACTTTTTTTTAAGGTGCTTGTTCCGGGAATCAAACCCAGATCTCCTGCATGGAAGGCAAGCATTCTACCACTGAACCACCTGTGCACCCTTCCTACCACCTTTTGAATATTGTGAATAATGCTGCTATAAATATTAGTGTACAAATGTCTGTTTGAATCTCTGCTTTCCATTCTTTTGTGTATATGCCTAGAAGTGGGTCATATGGTAGTTTGTGTTTGGCTTTTTGAGGAAATACCACTGTTTTCCATAATGGCTGCACTGTCTTACATTCCCACCCACAGGGTGCCAAGGTTCCCATTTCTCCACATCTTTGCCAGCATTTGATATTTTCCATTTTTAAAATAATTTCTGTCTTAGTGGTTTAGATTTTCATTTCCCTAAGGGCTAATGATGTTAAGCATCTTTTCATTTTATTGGCCATTTGTATACCTTCTTTGGAGAAATGTTTATTCAAGTCCTTTGCCCATTTTAAAATTGGGTTGCTTATTTTTTTGTCAAGTTGTAGGAGTGCTTTATATATTGTGGATGTAAACCCTTATCAGATATATGGTTTCCAAATATTTTCTCCAATTCTCTCTATTTTTAATGTTTTATTTAGAAATGACTTCAAATTTACAGAGAAGTTGCAAGGATATTACAAAGAACTCTGTTATTCCCATTACCCAAATTCACCAGTGCTTAACATGTACACACTATTATTTTTCCCCTCCATCTTTTAAGAGCAGTTTACATACATTGTATCCCTTTATTTTGTGGTTTTATAGCAATTTTACAAATTACTCCATTAACACAAGATAATAGCTACAATAACAATAAATCAGTAATTACAATCAGTGCAATCAATGGTTACAATCCCTCCTTATTTTTGTTCATTCCTTAATTTCAGGCAATGACCACTCTGGGTGCTTCAGGTTGAGGAGGGTTATAGATATTATGGAGCAGAAGACTGGAAGTGTGTTGCTTGCAGTTGAAGATATTTTCAGGATGGGGCTGATCCATCCTTATCATTTTGTTAGTTCTCTGGGGCAGGCCCAAAGAGCTGGAGAGGAATTGACTGCGTACCTACTGGGTTTCAGGGCTCAGCTGGTATTGGAGTAATCTACAAGCATTAAGTCTCTGAGAAATAAATGTAGCAAGTAAATTGAAAATTATAGGTGCAAATAAAGAAATAGAAACATGATTAGGGGATTTATAAGTGAATAAACTATGTTATATTGGAAAAATAGCTTTTCATAGATTCCTGGATAAAGTCCACTGAGGGGTATTGATATCATGTAGCCATGTGGCTTGCCAATAGTGTCCAAGTGTCACTAGGCCACTTTTGCTTAAGTCTTTTTTTTTAATACCAATGTTCTTGACTGAGTCCTCTATAACACAAAAAATATAGTCTCTTTAGTCATTGTCAAGGGGATGAAAAGTGGTTTAAGTATTTTATACAAAGACAAAAACAACAGTTCAGAACTACTGAAAGGATGGTCAATCTTTGTGGAGAAAAACTTCTCATGCCAATTTACTTTGAGTATTGAATTATACTCCTGAATCCCAATAAATGAAGAGATTATCAAATATTAAAGTGAGCTTTAGAAATCCTAGTTTCAGGATCAGTTACCATCTAATATGTGTAATGACAAGGAGCCATGCTGGGGAGGAGAAGAAAGGCAATTGGAGAAGCTATGGCTCAGAAAGGAAGCTAATTTGATCCGGGCTGGTGAAACTCTGGTTGGGAGGCAGAACAGAAGGGAGTCAGTTAGAAGATGCTTAAAAATAGGAGGTGTTGGCTGATGTAGGACTCGGTGAATAGAAATGGTCTGGGGAAACAAAACTTGTTGTCAGTAGCTTGGAAGAGCTAGGGCAAGGACAGAGCAACCAAAGCAGAGTTTGGGTAGATGTATGGAGGAGAGAGTTTTACTGGATAAAAGGATTGGAAAATATTTTCCCTTCTAGATGTGACTTGTTTAATTTTCGTTTCCATATCTGTTTCTTTTTAAAATTTGAAACATTCATAACATATTAGATGTAAACAAGATTTATATATTATTTTAGTCAGTATTAGTGAAATGAAAATCTGCCTTTGAAATCACCTGTCCTTTGTACCACCTATGAATTGGGTTCAACTGCACATTATAAAAACTTTTAAAGACAATGGATTCTACACACAAATGTCCCTTTTTCACATAAAAGAATTCTAGGGTAGGCAGTTTAATGAACTCATAGAAACCCAGACTCCTTTTGGCAGCACAATCTTCAGAACATAGCTTTCATTTTCAGGAATACCTCATGGCCCAAGATGGTTGCTGGAGAACTAAACATCACCTTCACATTCCAGGCAGCAGGAAATACTAGGACAATCTGCATGATCTTCCTTTAAATATCCTTCCTGAAGTTACCTACAACACTTCCACTTTTCTCTTATTGGTTAAAACTTAGTTATATGATCATGGGCCACGGTGGCTCAGCAGGCAAGAATGCTCGCCTGCCATGCCAGAGGACCTGGGTTCGATTCCTGGTGCCTGACCATGTTAAAAAAACAAAAAACAAAAAAAAACCTTAGTTATATGATCACAAGAGAGCTGGGGAATCTTCTGTTCTGAGAGGTGATGTGTGTGACTAAAAAATTAGCATTTTAAAAAACTAAAATTTGGATCCTAACCCTGTAGTAGGAAAGAAGGAAGAACTAAATACTGATAGGTAGTCAGCAGTTACTGCCTCATCTTGGAAGAGTTTAATTTAGAGAAAAACATCCATAATTCCATGGCTACCAAAGCAGGATAGAGATTAAGGGATTTTGTGTCAGGTAAATGTTATGAGAGGAAAATGTATAGATCAAGAAAGGAAAAAAGATATAGAAATTCTGGAGGTTGAAGGTCAGAATATTTTCAAATTTACCAAACTTGGAAATCTCCCATATGATACGCCAAAATCGAGTAATGTCAACTTGACAATTTCCCCCAAAGCCGATTGGCAGGGCTGTTGCCATCTTTCTGGGGAACATCATTCACATGGAATATATACATGTGCCCCTGAAATCATGCAACCCAGCAGCAGCCCTGACTGCTCTCGTTTGGGGTTTTCTGACACTGAGACCTGACCCTATTCTTTAATTAAGGATACTTTTAACAATAGCAATCAATTTAAAGTGATCTCCTAAGGGCTTGTGTCATTGTGTTTTCTGTTTCTTCAGCAAGGACACTTAAACTGTGATAAGAAAGAGGGTAAGAGGAAGGAAAGAGATCAGAATGTAAATCACCAGGATTATGTTTTAAGAGTCCCCAAGGCTAGAAGTCTTTATTTGATTAGCTTCATACAACATAGGAAAGAAATTAGAAATCCTAGCTGGTAGTTCTAAGCTTTCATCAACAACTTGGACTTTCTACTTGGAGCTCCCAATTACAGGCCGTTTCAACCCTAAACTGAGGTATTTAACAGAGGCTTAGAACAAAAGAGCATAAGGAGAAGCAACAGTGATGTGGTGCATAAAAGTCCATTGAACTTGGAGTAACACAACATGGATTTTAATTCGAACTTTGTCTCTTGCTAGCTGGGTGACCTGGGTTAAATTATGTAATATTTTTGAGTTTTGATTTCCTTATCTATAATTATAAATCAATAACCCCATGTTTGTGGTAAAGAATAAAGTAGTTGGTATATAATTTACACCAAGACAGTAGGTATTAATAGGAAAACCAAAAGGCAACTATAAAAATCTGATATTTGTGATAAACTGGATAAGCATCCTAGCCAATATCCTCAGTCCCATACTAGTTAATTTTCCATCCCATGTACCTGGTGGGTGGAGCCCCAAATTTGCCATCCCCTACTCCTATATCTGTGTGCTGAGCAGAGCTTGGAACAGAATCACCCAACTGTTGCTACTGTTGCCATAGAATTTTTCATGGTCACCAACCTCAATTTGATCTTCAATACTGCTTACTGATTCTTCAATACTGCTTACTGATATTTTGCGTTCTCTCTGGTTCTTAACAGAATCTTTAATATAAAAATGTTCTCTATGCTCCCAAAATACTGCTTCCCTTTCCCCCTTCTGCCTGTCTTCCCTTCCTCTGACTGTAACCAAAAGACTTCAATTCCACCTCATAGAGAATTTAGATGTCATCTTGCCTCTTGACCAACACTCACCATGCAATTTAACCTTCTTTGCAGTCTTTTTTCCCTCCTTCCTACTTGTTGCCATAATCTAGTAACCAGCAGCTCTTCATTTGCTGCCATCTCGTTCTGCCTTCTTGAGGTTCTTGATTCATTGATTATCCCATGTCTTCTGAATCTTTAAGCTTTTTCTTCACATGAAAAGCTTTTTCCTATCAGTACTTAAACATGCTTTATTCTTTCCCATCTTAAAAAATCTTCCTTCACCAAACTTTCTTTTTCCCCCCATTCTACCCCAACCATTAGCCAAAATTCTGTGGTTAGTCACAGTGTCAATAGGATGGAGAGGTACACTTCCCTACAGGGAAGTTCACACTACAGGATAATTAAAAATATAATCTACAACATCCTTTCCATCATTAGGTTTTCTGAAAGAGTTGTCTGCACCCAGCATCATTGACATACTTTTCTTAAAAGTCTATCTCTTCACACTGGCTTCTGCTTCTACCACTCCAATATTACTTCTCTCACTGAGGCCAATAAATTTCTTGTGTCTAAACCCTAAGGTGTTTTTCATTCTGTATGGTACTTGGCTTTTGCCAGCATTTGAATATGTAGACCATCCCCTCTTGGAAATTCTCTTTCCTGGCCTCTATGACCTGACACTGTTGGTTTTCCTCCTACTTCTGATTGATTATTCTCATTCTTCCCTGTGGGTTCATCTCCTTAGGCAACCTCTTAAATGCTCTGTCTTATCTCTATCCTTTTTCACTTCACACATCCCTGAATGATCTAATTTGCTTCAAACTCTCCAATCATGCTCTCTATGTTTGTAGTAAGGTCAAAATACAAGTTAGATGTGGAAAAGTGTAGTTTTCTCATTTTTAATAACAGATACAACTTTGCTCAACTCCTTTCCCACCATTCCTGTTATTGGTTGAATGAATTAACTAACTAAATCTACCCATTCTTTTCAAGTTCTAGTGTCTCTTTCAGGTAAGTAGTAAGTCAACTCAGTTTCCCTTTTAATGCTATCTTTTCCTCTCAAGAAAGTTTCCTTCCTCATTGTTGTCTGCCTCCTGAGAGACAGTCTGAATGTAGGTTATATCTGTTAGTCTTTTTATATTGATGTAAGCATGTACTTATTACTTGGTTTATTGAAATGGCTGGATTTGGTAGGGTGGAAGCTACAAGCAACTTTATTATTTCTCACCACTACCCCATTCAGATCTACTTTTTCTTCTTGTTAGTCTCCACTCCTAGAAAAAAGTTTGGGGTGGGGCTTATGGTTTTCTGGTTACACTTAAATAATAAGAGGTCTAGTCCAATTTAATAGTCATACAACACCAAATCCCAAACCAATTTAAGTTTTTCTCCACCCCAAGTAATACCTGCCTGTAATCCTCTAGTGGAAGGAGTGAGTAACTTCGTCTCTATTTTTCAATCATTGGCCAGCTATTTTTGAAAAGAGGCATGGGGAAAAAAAGTGCTCATTCTTTTTCTGGGGTTGATGATCTCTGGTTGTGAGAGATATAAAAATTTGACTGTTTCTCTTACTCTTTAAGAGATCTCCCCATGTTTGGAGATTGCTGGGGTGCATAGCCCTTGGCTTTGGTCTTTTTTCTCTAGCAGCCACATATGACTCAGTTTTTCCCTACTGTCCCCACCCCTGTGGTTTCTGTCATCTGCTCCACTGTGTTACTCCTCAAGGGTTTTGTTTATACAATTTCTCTCAGGGTTCCTTTGTTTTCCAGAGCTGCTATGACAAAATACCACATGGTGGGTTGGTGTCAACAATAAGCTTTTATTTTCTCTAGGTTTTGAAGGCTATAAGTTCAGCATCAAGATGTTATCAAGGCCATGCTTTCCCCTGAAACCTATAGTGTTCTGGTGCTGGCTTGCTTTAACCCTTGAGTTCCTAGAACTTGTGTCTCTGCCTCTCTCACATGCCGTATCTCTCTCCTTGTGTCCATTCCTCCAGTTTCCACTGACTTCAAGCTTTGTCCATGGCTTTTTCTGACTGCTTCTGAATTTCCTCTTTAGAAAGCTTAATTCAGTTTGGTCATAACTAAATAGGGTCTTCAAAGATCCTGTTCAAAAATGAGTTCATACCCTGATTTACCACAACATATTCAGACATATTATTTATAAATTAGTTAACACCACAGAAACATGAATTAAGATTTGAGCATGTCTTTTGTGGAATATGTGATTCAATTTCAACACAAGGTGACCTTGTTTGAATCCCTCCTGTGAGGTCTACCTCTGGCCAAAGAGAATTCACATGCCATTTGCTTTGCCAAATTCTGACACAGCATCCTTCCCAACACTGCTCTGTCTCTTTTCCCTGCTGCAGTCAGAGCCATAGTACCTTAGTTGTTCAGGTGAGAAAAATCCTCTACTTTCCTTCCATGGGAATGAGTGGAAAGAAGTCACATTTACTGACAACTCTCTCCCAAGATATCCTCATTTCTAAGTCTTGCTTTCTCTTACATAGCCTGGTAGTTTCTTGTGAGCTGAGGCTGAGAGAATTGTTCATAACATTTTAGGGCACTGGTCTTGAAACTTTTTGGCTTGTGGGTCCCTTAAACTTATTTGGAAATCTGTGTACTCTATATGCATTTTAATGTTGGTATCTAAATTTTTTAAAATCATAATTCTAAATAGTTGCAAAGGATGTATTCTGACTTATTATAAATATAATTTAAAAATAAAACTGCTCCATTATTCCTGTAAATGTACCTAATTGAATTTAAATACCATCATGATCTGATACTCACTACCATATTAAAAAAAACCTACCACCACCTATTTATAGCATCATAACAAAATGAATGTTTTTTTTGTCAGAAAATCTATATTGTTTTCCTTTTCCCTCTTTTTTGTTTAACATGGGCAGGCACCAGGAATCAAACCTGGGTCTTCAGCAGAGCAGGCATGAACTCTGCCACTGAGCCCCCATTGCCTACTCTCCTTTTCCCTCTTAAACACTTATTTCCATTTCACTTCACACAAACAATTTTTTCCCATGTTGTATATTTTGTAAGTTGCAAGTCTTATATTTGATGGCATATTTTTCTTGATAAAAATACATATTTACCCCCTTCCATTAGCAAAACAGTTCCATCATTTCATGTATGCCTTTGGAAGTCCTTATGTACCCTCAGGAATACCTGTACCCTGTAGCTACTGTTTTAGGGAGTGACCTTTCACTTTAGGATATGGGGTTCCTGTTGTTGACCATGTTCTCATCTATTGAAGATTCTGCCAAAACTCTGAACAATAGAGAATGTCACATTAAATGCTCATTTTATGCATATATAGATCTCCCTGGGAGAAGACTCTACAGCTCTCATTGGCTTTATAAGGGGTCCTCTTTTCCCAAAAGGACTAAGAAACGTGGATGGACAGGTTGACCTCCTTTTCCAAACCTATTATTAGGCAGCTGTGGGTACAGCATATGACCCTTGATTGCGTACTGGAGATAATATTTCTGCCTTGTTTTGATTTTGCAGACCAATGGTCTGCTTCTGTCAAGTTTCCCCATATCCACTGGGGACTCAGCTGCCATTCCACAGGGCATGCAGTGAAAATTAGTTATTCAGGCTCCATTGGCAAACAGCGAGAGCACTGTGCAATCTGTTCCCCTGTCTAAATGTCTGTGGCACAAACAATCACTTAAACATGATTATAGCTATTTGATGCTACAACTTAATTTCATGATAAAATTGTATGTATTTATTTTCTCTCTGCTGGTTTTCATAAGATCTTGTCACACAAAGGATATGGTTTGCTTGAAGTCAGATATCTGTTGGTAATTTGCACAACATGCACACCAAACATGGGATGTTTTTGTAGGAGGTCAAAAAGACCAATAGCAAAACCATGTTTTGTTTTATTTTGAAAAAATTCGGCAAAGCAAGAAATGTTTAAGGACTATGATTCTGGAGGAGTGCAGAGGTAGTTGGAGGGGGGAATATACTCATTTGAAAAATTATTTACCCTCTGCTGAGAACTACACAGGCAAAAAGATGAAGGGAGAAAAGTGCATCCTAATCTAATGGAACCAAGGGAACTACCAGGCTGTCAATTCACTGAGCTATGGATATAGAGACAGAACAGAGCTTTTCAATTCTGCTGCCTTATCCCTGGGGTTAAGAGACCAGTTGCCATGGATATTCTGGATTCCTGCAGCTAATGGGAGGGAGTTCTGTAGCTGTGGTATCCTGGGGACCCACCAGGGTGAAACAATAAATGGATGCCTGTGGGTGTGGTGTTGCAGAACTGGGAGACAAGGGGTCATAGGGTCTATTTCCAGCAGAGTTAAAGTTGAATTTTATTTCAAGTCACATTTATTTCATTTGGCAATCTATATTTTCCTGGGAAAAAAAACAGACATTTTTGTCCCTTCCCTACAAAGCAAAGAGAATCTTGATCTCCTTAATATGGTTATGATCACAGCACCAAGTAGCATATGCTATAATTAGATGTGCAAGGATAATGGTTCAGAAAAGGATTTTTTTTCAGTGTAATATTTTGGAGGGAAGGGGAAGGAGGAAATCATTTTAGTTTGGTTTAGAAATTGAGCTGTTTAAAAATGCTGCATATTTATATAGCAAATAGAATATATCAATTTAAAGTACCTGGTTCATCCTGTTTCATTTTTAAAATTATTTGGCACCTGGTCTCTTTTTGCTTCCCAATAACTAATTGCAATGTTAGCCCTTTCTCCACTCACTGTGCATTTAGACTCATTTGAATAATTTTTGATTCATGTTTCACAGAAAAATAGATGGTCTAAGTCTTCAACATTATTTTGATAAAAGTCTGGCATGGTAGATTCTCTTTTGAATGCTTCATAAGATACGAGGAAAATAAAGCACCAAATTGAAGTTCCTTTAAAAATATTTCTTATTTTACGTTTGCAATGATTTAAAATGATTAAAATGTTTTCTTAAAGGCTTCAGCACATGGGGTAAAGACAGAGAATGCAGAAATTAATTGCATAAATTAATAATGGCAATTTTAATATTCAAACCTCTTTGAAAACACTAACAGCAAGTTATTATCACATGGGAACACAACCTTTTCTTAATTTATTTGGTGTATAAACTAAGGGAATAGGTAAATAGAAGTAGGAGAAAAACAATTACAGAAAAATTAAACCACTCGCCACATTCATTCTAATTGTTGCAACATTTATGTTGGTATAAATTTACTAAAATGTGCACATTATAATGGCATATTAAATCCTCTATATGTGTGACTGTTTCTGAATGCATTCATAGCTGTGGTGTGCAGAATGTACATATGCTTATTTCCCCCCTCCTCTTTCCTCCTCAGCTTGAGCTATTTGGGTGCAGAGCTCATGTGCTTGTCATCTCTGTAATCTTGCTCCCTATCAGGATTCAGCTTATAGTAGATTATCCATATTCTTAATAAAGGAATTGATTTTACAAATACCTAAATTCATATCTACTATATGCGAAGCACTATTCTAAACACACAACAGATATTAACTTTATCATCTATTGCTATTAATTATCTATTGCTGTATGACAAATGACCCCAAAGCTTAGCAGCTTAAAGCAACAGTAGACATTGATTACCTTACTCAGTTTCTGAGGGTCAGGTGCTTGGCAGCAGCTCGGCCAGGTGGTTCTGGTTTCAGGCCCTGCCATGAGGTTATGGGCAAGACCTCAACCAAGCCACAGTGTTCTGAAAGGCTGACGAGGGAAGGAGGATCCACTGTCCTTGTGGCTACCATCACATGCCTGACAAGTTAATGCTGGCCGTCGGTGGAAGGACTCAGTTCTTATTAGGTGGACCTCTTCTTAGGGCTGTGGGCAGCTGACATCCTCCAGAGTAAGTGAAGCAAAACAGCAAGACAGAAGACAGTGACTTTTATGACCTAGCCTCAGAATTTATAACTGTCATTTCTGTAATATCCTATTGATGACACAAGTTAGCCTATTCCACATGGGAGGAGACTGTACAAGGGCATGTATACCAGGAGATTGATCATTGGAGGTTATCTTGGAGACTGGGTTCCACCCACAATGTATAAGTCAGGCACTTTCATCATACCCATTTTAGAGTTGGGGGAAGTGAGACAAAACAGGTTAAATAATTAGGATTATTGTGAGGATAAAACAAGATCCATATAAACACATAAGCAAACATAAAGGATGTATAAGATGGCACATATTAGCACAAAATAATTATTAGCTGCTAGTTCTATAGTAAGTAAAAATACTTTCCTTTGGCAGTTGTTTCTCAAATTTCAGTGGGTCAGTATGACCATTGTGGGTTCAGTTTTATGAACATATTTTGTGGCTATTGGGAAGTAAAGCTGGCTTGTTATGTGTATTAGATTCCTATTGCTGTTGAACAAATGATCCCACACATTGAGTGGCTTAAAAGAACACCAATTTATTATTTTACAGTTCTATAGGTAAGAAGTTTAGCATGACTCTTACTGGGCTAAAATCAAGATGTTGTCAGGGCTGTATTCCTTCTGGAGGCTCTAGGGAAGAATCTGTTCCCTTCCTTTTCTAGCTTCTGGAGGCTGCCAGTATTCCTTGGCTCATGGTCCCTTTCACCATCTTCAAAGCCAGCAATGCTGAATTTTCTGATTTCTTTCTCCCTCTCCTCCCTCTCTGGCTTCTGCTTCTGTTGTCTCATCTCCTTTCCTGCCTTTGCTCTGTTGTCACATTCCTTCTCTGCTTTCTCTAACTATTATGCCTTCCTCTTATAAGGATCCTTGTGATTTCATTGGAACCACCTATATAATCCAGGATAATCTCTCTTAATATCTTCAATTTAATCTCAGTCTACAAAGTTCCTTTTGCAACGTAAGGTAACACATTCACAGATTCTGGGGGTCAGGATAGGGGCATATTCAGGGATTATTTAGCCTACCACATGATGAATACTCAAATTTTATTTGTTTCAAAGCTTCTCTGATTGCAGCTGAACTTTCCTAGGTAAGAAAGGGGAAATGCAGTCTGTCTGCTCCCTGATTCTGGGGGTGATTTCAAAGTTTACTGTCTACATTCCTAAGAATGACCCAAGCTTCTACTTGCAAAGGATTGTGGGATGCAAGCCTGCAGCAGAAGCCATACAAGACCAAGCTTCAGAGGCCTGAGTCCTCGCACATGCTCTGCCTCTTTGTATCTGTGGCATCTTGAGCAAATTACTTAGTGTTTTAAAAACATCTATATGATGTTGTTGCAAAAAAAAGTAACTGTCCTGACTACCCCACAAGATTGTTGTGTTCATCAAAGGAAGAAGAATAGGAGGAATGGTTTGTGAGGTGTGAAAGGCAGACCAACATAAGATCTTGTCACTTCATCTTTGCTTCCTATTTGAGGACACTTATACAGAACACCTGGGAGCAGATTAGGCACAGGCAGGGCAAACACAGTCTCACTCTTTAGTAAACTTCATTTAAGAGTAGTTTTAGGCTTCCAAAAAATTGTGTGTGAAGTACAGAGTTCCCATATATCACCTTTCCAGCCCCCTGCCCCACTTTCTGCTATTAATTCACATCTTGAATTAGTGCAGTACATTTATTACAATTGATGAACCAACACTGGTACCTTATTACTAATTAAAGTCCATAGTTCACATTAGATTTCACTTGTACAGTTCTATGGGTTTTAACAAATGCATAATTTCTCCTATCCACCATTATAGTAACATGAAGAAGAGTTTCACTGCCCTAAAAACGCTCCATGCTCCACCAATTCATCCTTCCCTACCCACCTTCACCTCCCCCAAACCCCTGGCAACCATTGATGTTTTCACTGCCTCTATAGTTTTGATTTTTCCAGAATGTCATAGAGTTGGAATCATACAGTACTTTAAAAGACCATCCCCCACAGTACCAGCACCCCCTTCCCCTCTTGTCCTGGCCCCAAGCCCTCCAGTGAGTTTCCAATCCTCACACAGATGGAGCCAGCACAGCTGTGAACAGGGGAAAGGACACACTCTGACATTCTGAGGGTCTCTGAGTTGACAGGACAATTAGGGTTATATTTTTTTATCCCATGCCTTTGGGGGTTACATCATTTCCTCACGCTGTGGAGTTGGATGGAAGAAATGAAGAGATTTTTCCACCTGAAAGCCACTTATGTACCTTAAGACCTTCTATGGTCTAATAAAAACAAAGGCTTTAATTTGTAAGGTTGGGTTTAAATAACACGTTAATTCAATTACAACGATATCAAATGGCTTTCATATGTCAGTTGGGGAGGGAGCGAAGTATTGAATTTTCTTTGGAATTTTTCTTTTTTTATTCACTTGTCTAGTGTATGTCTTGAAAATAACCATTTGGGGACTGAAGGAAATAAGTTAGATAACTGCATGACCACAATTGTGGAAGGGGGAAAGCCTCACTCTTGATTACATAATATTTGCACCCTTCTTTCTTTTGTAAAAATGTCTCTGGGCTGCATTCTGTGTGCCAGTGTTGGCCCCTGACACAGCCCCTGGACTTTCATTTAGTAATCCTTCCAGAGTCTCTAGGTACAAATAAAAGCTAGCCGGGTCCACCTCCATTTTCTTCTCTTCTCTAAGCAATTGTTTATACAGTGAAGGTCCCGGGACCTGTCATCTGAGATAATGAGCTGATAAGGAGCTAGTGAATGTTTACACGAAATCAGAGAGCTTGGGACTGGGAAAAGACCCAAGAGGTCATTTAGCAGCTTGGCCCCTCAGTGGCTACTTAGCGCTTTAGAGCTTTAAAAGATGCTTTTCACCCCTTTTCAGCCTGGGTTTAATTTTCGTAAAATCATTATTGATTTGTCTCCACCACCAGTCGGTTTTCTACAGCTGTTGGTTGACTTTTCTGCCCACGGATGCCTCCTGCCCTGATAGGCTGTGGGCTCGGAGCGGGCTCCCGGCCTGCCGCCTATGCTGTCCTGCCCACCGCAGTGGCACCGTGGGGACATCAATCACCCGGCAGGAGGCGGCTGCAGAGGGCTGCAGCCGCTCCCATCAGCACTGCTGAACAAGAGGCAGAGGCACTTTGAATTTGCAGGAAATAACTTGGATTTTTGCCTTGTCCTCCTTGAAGCACAGGTTTCACGGGACTAAATCTCTTTCACACAGGGGGCCTGCCTTGAAGAGGGAGTCAGGAGGACTCCTACACCTCTGTTCACTGTCACTCATTGAAAGGAGAGTGATTTTTATAATTAAATCCTGAACAGTCCGATCAAGACATATGGGGGCGGGGCGGGGAGCACAAACAGCCTTTCCAGAGCCTGATTTTCATACTGAATGTCAACCCTCAAATTCTCAGGGGGCAGTAATTTTGATTGGAATTATCCTTGTCCTTTGTTTTCTCCCCCTTTCTTTGTGCTGCCTGACTCTGAGACATTTCACTGATCATTAACACTTTTCTTTCATACAGAACAGAGAAAATAAGAGATTTTACTCAAACCAGTCACTTTGACTCTGGAGATAGTTGGTGTATATGTAGATATAAGATGCTCACTTAATTTCTATTCCCTGTACACTATTGTTTGTAAAGAGATTTTTAGGAAATCAAACCAGGCTTCCTTATTAAGTATTCAACATAATTAACTGAAGTTCATTTATTTACGAGGATTCTAATATAATTGCTAAATAATTCAATGCTAACTATGGCATTAAAAAAAGCTCTGAAGCCTAAAATATAACCACCAGTTTCTAGGGGGGTAAAAAAGTCCCACTTTCTTAGCTATATGGGTAATTCCCTTAACTACCAAAGTGGGTGCCTTCTCAGGCATTTCTAAGAACAGAGGATGTATTACTTAAGGCACACTCTCATCAGATATGATGGATACATAACCTCATTAAGGGTGTGGTATGATGGTGATACACTGCTATATAAATAAGGTCAAGGGGCCTTTAAAGTAAAACCAGTAAAGTTAACCCAGCAGTATGGCAGCCTGCTGACCTGACTTGGTCACTGGATTGCTTTTATTTTTATGCTGTGATTGGCTGTACAGAGCTTTACAATTTCCTTTTATTTATTTCCTTTGAATCCCTATGGTTAATTTTTTTGTTTTGTATGCTGTATGGAGGGTGTCACATTCATTCTTTCCCATGTGACTATCCTGTTATTGCAGCACCATTCATTGAATTTTTGTTGTTTTGTTTGTTTTCCTTGTTTCTTTTTGGGAAGTGCATGAGCCAGGAATCAAACCAAGGTCTTCTGCATGGCAGGTGAGAATTCTACCACTAAACAACCCTTGCATCCCCCTCCATTGTTCATTTTTAAGAGTAAAAATTAAACCTAAAATAAGGTAACTGGGAAGTGGTGTGTGTAGGGAATACCCACCCATGACAGTAGAGTTAAGGCAGGTATGGGCAGCTTGGGCTTGGCCAGCTGAGGAGGAGAAGCATTAACCTGGGCACCAAGTCTGTGAGTCCCATAGTAGCTCATTGCTCAACCCCAGCTCAAGTGAAGAAAGGAGAGGTATTAGCCAAGGCCTGGAGTAAGAGAGTTATACATTTTTGCAATTAACTTTAAAGTACAGTATTTGCATGCATTTAATTTAGGACTCTACATATCCTTGCTAAGAATTTATATAGTCTCCTAGAAATTCAAAACAGCAATTGACAAGGTGATAATGGATGTATTTAATAAATGCTCTTTCATGTAGAATAGAGATGTGAAATAAACATTTATCTAAGAGCTGGTTTATAAGAAGTTAAGGAACACTTCATTGATCACAGAGCATCCGTCTCTCAAAGATTGCATAATCTAAGAAAGAGTGCAAAACAATAGTTTTTATGAAAGTATTTGGGAATTCAGTATCTTCCTCAGGTATTTATCTTGAGGATTAAATTAAGAGATAGGTTGAATTCATTTATTTTTCTTCTTCACTCAACAAATATTTACCATGCACCTATTAGTATCAGCACACTGCCAGGTATTAGGGATATATTAGGCAATCTGAGTAAAAGCCACCACTGCTCTCATGAAATGCACACATTAAATAAATGTATAGTTCCCAAAACATTTCTTGGCATATAAGAAGCTCTACAAATATTATTTTTCCTTTATTTTCTCAAATTTTAGAATCTGGTGGATTATTTTGAATTGTGAAACTGTGAATGATCCTTGATGTATGACTGTGAAATATTCTTTGATTTATCCAATAGTTTGCTATTGAATGCCCATTTGTGAATATGGCATTATTACTACTACAATTTGAAATACAGTGTTATTCTTTGTTTAAACTCCATAATATGTCTACTATGTGCTATTTGAAATGGTCCTTGCTCATAGATAATCTTTTTCTAGTGCTGCACAGAATTTTATTGAGTTGTCAAACACGATGGTAGGCTGTCATGAGTTTTGTGTTTTGACTCCAAAAGAGCACTCATGATCTATTCCTTGTCTTTTCTCTTCGCTTCAGTGCTCCTTCTTTGTCCTGTCCCACACTCTGATAGATTTAATCACAGCCCCTGGGCTCCTGTGAAAGGATTTACCTGTATCTGGACCGGTGAGCACTTGCTAGTAAGCAAGTCTTCCAAAGAAAGAAACCTGTGGCAAATCCTAACTTCTAGCCTCCAGAACTCAGAGACAACAGATTTCTGTTGTTTAAACCAACCAGCTATGCTAGTTTGTTACAGAAGCCCTGGTAAATATGGCAGTACCTGATACTGTGTTGGTACTAGCAAGGACATGGTTAATATGTGTTGAATGGAGGAAAACAAGAATAAATGAATTCTGCCCAGTTCATAAAATACATGTGACATCCTTACAACAATAGAAAATAAAAGAAGTAGGAGATATTTGTCCTCTCTGGTGCAGCCCACTCTAGCTGCCCTGAGGCTACCAAACCTTTGATGATTGATTGCGGCTTGGTATGTTCTGATGATTCCCTCTTGTGAACAAGTTACACAATTTATGAGTTACAATGCAGCTGAATTAAATTGGAATTCTGTGCTCTCCTGAATCTGGGACATGCTGGGTTAAAATTTGCCAAAGTAATTGTTTCTAACTTCAGGAGTTCTCAGAGCCCTGACTACCTAATTTGCATGGTGAGCATCTAAGAAGGGGATGTGATGTGCAGCATTTTCCAAACTTATGTGACTATTGGGCCCTTTTTTCTTGCAGTATTTTGTGGGAACTTGATTCAGCAACACACCCTTTGAGAATCTGTGTTTGGTTGTCCTAACAGAGAAATGTGATTCTCCCAACAGCAAGGAGAGATAATTGAGCTCAATTTTACTTTCTAGTAAGTTCCTGTTAAGAAGAACTCAACTGTCTAGTGTTGTCCTCAAAGAAAGAAAATCTAATCAAATGCTAACTCTGGATAGGAAATGAAATTTGAAGTGTTAGGAAAATCCAGACAGCCTCCCCACATGGCAGACCCAAGGCCACCCTGAAGCTGCCAGCCAAGTGCCTGGGGAGATTTCCCTGGAACCAGATGGTGCTGCCTGGAGACAATTGTCCACAGCTTGGTATCTGGGCTTGTGAGTACTGGCCAGCTGAGGACCGTTCAGGCAGCATACTGGGCTGTAGGCTTCCCATTGAAATCTATTAGCACTCTAGTCCAGCCTATTCTTTTCCTTAAAAAGGGATTTGTACTTCCTGAAATCATATCAGAAACATCTGCCTCATGAAAACATATAAAGCCATGTGTGTTGCCTTTAGAAGAGCAAATACAGAAGGAACAGGAAAGCATTAATAAAGCTAATAGACTGGTCCTGTAGTACATGGGCAGCAGGTTTTCCATGTTCCTCTCCTACCTTGATTCTTTCACTTGCCATTGCTACCATGGAATTCTCTGCTTGGGATCTTTTTTTGCTTAGTTGAAATTAGTAAAAGTAGAAAGGAGAGTGCTTTCATGGGAATGTCTTGAACAGAGATACTACTTTTCTCTTCGGCTATTTCAGAAATCCAGTGCAAAAAGAGTTAAGAGGGATGGTCACTAGGAGGAGAGAAAAGGACAGTTCCTGAATACTACCCAGAGTAAGAAGATATGTTTGCATTACTCTTAATTTAAAGGCCAAAGATGTCAATAAATACAGAATATTACAAATATGGTATGACATTTCCCCATTTTATCTAATAACTATTTTAAAAATTAAGTTTAATAAATTAAAATAAATTTTAAGAATTTTATAGAAAACAATTGTATTCCTATTTAAATTTTTTGTTCCCTATGCTTCACCTAATTTTTAAATTCTTATGTAGCTCTGCTAGGTATGCCAAGAGAGGTCACACGTATTGTTTTGGGGAAGCACCAACTTATGGCAGCTGGCTCAGAGACTGGTCCATCTTAGCGTTAGCCTTGGACAAAAGTGTCCAGTTTGGTTGGTGAATTATATGATTCCCCTAGCTGGTGTTGAATACATTCAAATATTGCACTATGTACTACCTGAGTGAATCCATGCTCCTTACTATTTCTGTATCAGATATATCAGCTGACCCACCTAAAATTATTTTGGTTTCAACTGTTTTCAGAGCCTTTGGCCACTTGTTTCACTCCAGCCACTGTGAGACCAAATTTGTGTGGCACTGACCAGCCACCTCAAAAGCAACTGTCTGCACTTGAGCACAACTCATTGATACCTCTTCTCATGCCTGCACCATCTCCCTATCCCCTCTTGTCCTGAGTTTCCCTGTTGTCTTTGAAGAGTGGGATGCCTTTGTGTGGGCAATGTGGAATGTGGGTGAATTTATACCACATGACCAATGGGAGATAAAAGCTAGCTGGTAAATTTTGATTCCTTCTCCTCCCTGAGACCCAGTAGTTCATGAGGTTTCTTGGAAGATAGTTCAGGAGATGCAGTAAGCAGGTGCATTTTACACTCAGTGGTGGCCAGCTTGGAAACACCCCTCTAGTTACTCTCCCTGATTTTCTGCTTCATGCTGCTTTTCCCTTACTCCTGTTTTCTTGGAATTGAATGCCCTAATAAAATAGCAGCAAGTAAATTTTGCCTTGGACCCTGCTTTCTGAGGAACTCATGCTAATAAATGCATTTAATCTTTCAGTTCCATATGTACCCTTTTATTGTTCTCTGTGATGCTGGAACAGGCACTACATAAACTACATTTCTCAGATGCCTTTCCCAGTTTGCTTATAGGTTTAGTCAATAGGAAGACTTTAGGGAAATTGGAAGATAAGAAAATGGGAAGAAGTAATTTCTTATTTTTTCCTATTCTTGACAGTGTGGTCCCAGCAGTGGCAATGAACTCTATCCATTAGACTCCATTTAGAGTCCAGCCTCCAGCTTCTTTCAGCATTCTTCAATCCTTAAAACCAGGTTTGAATGGCAGCCCCTCCTCAGCAGTTGGTGCTGCAATTTCAAGTGCTCTGTTCCAAGCTCCTAGGTTCAGGTTCTGGCAACTGCACTTCCTTCAGGAGGTAGCTGTTTCTTGCACTTTTAATCCCAATATTTTTTTCAGAGGGTTGTGAGAAAATTGAGTCAATATATATGTTTGGAAACAATACATGGCACATAGAAAGTGCTCAATTAGTAGTCACCGTTACCATGGTGGTATGTCTATTTTAGAGTTGAGAAAACTTAGTTCACAGAATTCATATATGACAGAGACAGACTTCAACTCCTGTCCTGCTTCTCCGATTTGAGTGCCTGTGTTTTCAACCATGGATCCATATTGTTTCCAAGTTTCTAAAAAAGTTCTTAAACTTATCATCTTTAGTGTCCACATATTTTATCATTTTGATGTAGTTTCCTTATTCTATTTCTTTAATATTAAGGATATAAGTGGGTTTACATTATTTTATTTTAAAGGACAATGCTACATTGACTTCTGTATGCATTTTATCATTTTTCTTCTCTTGATATTCTCAGCCTGAGTTGAAAATAATCTGACTCAGCTGATAGAAACATATTTAGGGTATCTACTACAAATTGTAATTTTGTTTTCCACAGAAAGATTATTCTAATTTATTTCATGGCATTGGGTCAGTATTATCAATTTCTCCAAAATTTTACCAGGTGTTCTAATATTGTTGCTTCTGTGAACAGTGTAAAATTATTTCTCAAAATTGTCTTAATTTTCATTTATTCATCCCAGAGAAGTGTTCCCATGTTTTTGTTTCTATCTGTATTTGCAATACTTGTAATGCATTTTTCTCCTTTAATGGTTAAAATATTGCTGTTTTTCTTATTGTGGGGAACTGAACTATATATCCCAATTTAGCCATCTTCTTTTTTTTATGACGATTTAAAAAGTTAGGTTTAATATGAACTATAAATAACAAAAAAGGAAAAAAAGTTGCCCTTAAATTTTCACTTACATCAGAGTATTCTGTTCCTTCCCTTTTGGAGAAAATATTTATTGTATCACTGCCATCTTTTTGGATGAGAACAAGGATCAAGATGTTCCTTAACATAACTTCTCTCCATAAAAATTTGAGTGGAAGGAAAATCATTTTCACAGAAATTCTCTGGTGTGTTGGGGGGAATGTAGCAGAATCAGTGTCTTGAGCAGTAAGCCAACTTCTTTTCTCATTCTTCTACTGGTTGGTCTGCCTAATAAATTTCACATTCTTTATATGTATTTCCATGCAATTTTCTTCTTCTCTCTTCTTTTTTCTGAACCACCTCAATATGAGAAAAACTTTGTTGGCTTGTCTGTCTTTCATCATCTTTAAAATATGGCTTCACATATGCTTTCTGTTTGACTTTATCCTGTTTATCACCCTGGGTGTTTGGGGCTGCTGATAATTTCTCCTCTTTATCTGCAACTTGGAGGCAACTGTCTGCTAAACAGAATTCATTTTCTTCAT
Source organism: Myrmecophaga tridactyla (assembly GCA_004026745.1). NCBI lineage: Eukaryota > Metazoa > Chordata > Mammalia > Pilosa > Myrmecophagidae > Myrmecophaga > Myrmecophaga tridactyla. The sequence continues at coordinate 11,739 of PVIY010025947.1, read as the reverse complement.
ACATTGTCCACTCAAACATATCGTCCAAGCTATCATTCATTTTCATTCTCCATTTGGACTTTTTTCTCCTTTCTGCTCTTGCTTCCTCATCTTTTAAAGCACAGTTCCACTAACCTACATGCAGTCCATGCTCCATGTCTCTCCTTCTCCTAATTTTGATGGACTGCCATCCTTTGCATCAACTAGAGTAATACCCATTTTATAATAAGAAAAGTCTGCTCCTGAATCTGTACTCCCCTGGTTATTTTCAAAGGTATGTCTTCATTGTTTTGTAGAGATTTTGTTTAAGCATTTCTACATAGATTTTAACTGAAATTGGTGAACTTGGACTGACCTGTTTTTTCCTTTTTCTTAGCCCTTGACAACCAGCACCCTTCATGTCATCAAAAATGCTCTCTGTCTCCAAACTTTCAAGTGGATGTAGAGGGATTTTGCAGGCAGGATTTTCTTCTTTTATTTGTAATGGTGTCTTAATATCTAGAAAGGATTTACTCAAGAACTGGAGGATGCTATCTTGTACACAGGGATCCTCTGGGGAATCTGGTCAGCTTGTGCTCCCGCCCAAGACCTTGCAACTTGAGGAAGAAATCTCTGGAATGGTTTCAAAGCCTCATAAAGAGTCACTTGCCTAGACCTGTTTTCAGATGTCTCACTTTGGCTTCCCACTCTCTCTCTCTTTTTTCCTTGAATATTTGTATTGATATATCTTCACACACATACATTCTATACATGGTATACAATCAGTGGCTCACAATATCTTTGCATAATTGTGTATTCATCACCAGTATCATTTTTCAGAACATTTGCATCACTCCAGAAAAAGAAATAAAAAGAAAAAAGAAAAAAACTCACACATCCCATACCCTTTACCCTTCCCTCCCATTGACCACCAGCATTTCCATCTACCCACTTTATTTTACCCTTTGTTCCCACATTATTTATTTATTTAATGCATTTTTTTTACTCATCTGTTCATACCCTGGATAAAAGAAGCAACTGGCTTCTCTCTTGACAATGAATAGTTGAAAACCAATCAGATAGATCCAGAGGCTTATCTATCACATAGCCTTTGTTAATGGAAAAATGATTCTCCATTGGAGAAGGAAAAGCATTTTCTTAATCAAAAGAGGCTTGGAGAAAAATTACTTTTTTTCCCTCAATTTTCTTCCTTTGGATGTTCTGCCTCTCAATGGTTTCAGTGGCACCAAATGTTTGTCTTTATCATTAATGGCATTGCTAATGCTGTCAGTATTATCCTGTGCACCTGTGGACTCAGGTGTATTTTTATTTAAAAGCCTCTTCTTTTTTAGCAGATGACTGGCTCATGACTGTGTTCACTTCAGACCTAAAATCATGATGTGTGAAAAAGACACTATCCTCAGATTTTGATCTAGTTTTTTTCTGATCTGGACTTAAAAGCCTTGCCGAAAGGGTCTGTTTCCAGGCAGTCTTATATTTTTCCCAAGCTCTAAAAGAGAAGGTGGCAAGCTTGCATTCAAACCTAGACTATTTTTCACATGAGAGGTAGCTCCACATCCAGGAGATGATACCTGAGCAGTCAGTTCTTCTTGGGGAGAAGTCTTTGAAGTTGAATCTGAAAATCTTATAAACCACCTTTTATTATTTTTTGGTGGATTTTAAAAAAGTTTGTTTCTTGTAATCTTCTTCCAGACAGATGTAGAACTCATCACCAAGAGAATTCATGGGATCTTGAGCTTAGAGTCTGTTTGAACAATAAGTCCAAGTGTTTCAGCAAGAAGTGTATCTAACTGAAAAGAAGACTTAGTGGGATAGCTGCTTGTTTCATACACTTTAGTCATGGAAGATGGACTTTGATCATAAGTGTCAGCCACTAGAATTTCATTTTCACTAGGATTATGTTGTGAAAACTTTGGAACTTTTCTCAATTCATTTGTAGATACAGAGTTCTCCAATTTTGTATGTGTTTGTTCTATATATCGGACATGAAGGTTCTCCTTTCTTTCAAACTAGTTAGCTCCAGAAAATGAAAAAGCTGATATGGGTGAATCTGGAATAACATTTTCCTCATATTCAAGGTCAGTTGCTTGATGCTATTGATCATTCCCAATTTTCTGCTGCAGTTCAGAAAACTTTTTATTTTCTTCCTGTAGACTGTTCTTTTCATTCATAAGCTATGTGATAAGTTCAAGATTCTGTTGCCAAATATTTTCAAACTCTTGCTGCTCTTCCACATATGTTCTTCGGTAAAGGCACAGTGATCACATAATTCTGCTTTTAACCCATCTTCTAAAACCTTAATGGTTTCACAAAGACTTTCTGTTCTCTCTGAGCTGTTGGTTCTTTGTGAGAAGTTCTTCTAGTCTCTGTGCAACTAAAATTAGCTCCTTTTTCAGTTGTTACTTTTACTTTTAAACCTTGTGCCTCTTGATTCTGATACTCCTTCAGTTTGTTCAAAGTTCCTGCAGAATTAGGACTTCCACTACTGCTCCCAGAGATGTTCCTCTTGTTTAATATGCTACACACTTCTGTTTGCCTAATACTTTCTGACCTCTTCTGTTAAAGTATATAGATATGAAGTTGGTTTTGGAGACCATTGAAATGTGGCTTCCAATGCTGCCTGTAGATTCCCAAAAGTCTCAGCAGATGCCCTCCAGGCTTGTGAAGAGAAAGTGGCTTGATTTGTCCTCTTTCACGCTGTCCTTCAATGGACAGACACCATCTGGAAGGTAACTTCAGCCCCCCAGGGCCGCCCATGCTTTCTAGGGTGGGGTGGGAAGGTGGAGGGCCTTGGGCTGAGCTTACAGCTCAGGGACATCCAGCTGGCCTTCCGGGACCCCTGTGACCTAATCTCAGTCAGCATTCCCATTAGTGTGAACCCATTGTAAATGGGACTCTCCTTGAGGATGTTATTTAAATTAAGGTGCGGCCCAACTGCATGAGGTTGGATCTTAATTTGGATTACTGGATGCTTTACAGGAGACAGAAATCAGAAGACAGAATAAGGGAAACTGAAGGGGAGGAGCTGAGACTGGAAGTCAGCAGAACCTGGAAGAGCAGGGAGAGGACACTGCCTTTTAACTGGGAGCTGGGATTCAAGCCAGGGAAACCCAGAGTTCCCCGGCAGCCAGTACCAAAATGTTAACAGATTTTGTGGAGAAAGCCTTGCCTTGCTGTTACCTTGATTTTAGGGCTTCTCCTAGCATCAAAACCGTAAGTCAATAAATTCCTGATTTTTATAAGCCTTAAAGCCTTCTGCCATGTTCCAAGCACTCTAGCCCTCCTCCCACCTTTTTTTGGCTGACCACCACACCATACTTTGTGGTCTTTCCATCAGCTACCTGGGGGGGCTGCTCTTCCTCAGGATTTTGATCAGTGCCGCTCTTTCCTCATTTAGGTCTTAGCTCTTCAGAGACCTTCTGTGAGGCCAGTCCTCAATCGCTTCCCTCAATCCTTCTTTGCTTCCACACTGTTTTGTGTTCTGCATAGCACTTAACATTTCCTGACATTAGTTTCATTATTTGTTTACTTGCTTACCATCTGTCTTCCCTTCTGTGGAATGTGAGCCCTATCAGCAGGTTTCTCTGGCCTCTACTACAATGCTTGGCATATACCGGGCTTTCAGACCACTTCTTGGATGATTGAGGCCATTAAAAAATATTTCAAATAGTAACAAATACAAAATATAAAGGGTTCACTTCACAACAAAAGTAACAATAGGTGATAATTTACACCAAAACAAGAATACACTTTGAGTTCCAATGTGAATATAGGCCTAAGACATGAGAGAAGAAAAGACTTGTGTTATCCCTTGGTAGTTCTCTTTCACCTGCTGGATTGTCAAGGCACTTATACCCAATTTGTGTACTACACAGGATAGTCTCCTCTGATTGTTATCCAGGACAGCAAGAGAGAATTTGCTCCTGATGTTAAGATTTAAGAAAATAAACTTTAGCAGTACACAGATATTGCCATGTTAAGATCTAAGATGATTTTAGCTCTGGGCTGAACTTTCAATGAAGAGTCTTAGCCTGCAGGTGCCATTCACTGCCAAATTTTTCCTGAGGAATTATTTATTGAGTGCTGGGAATGCAGTTGATCTATGCAAAACATAAAGAAAGGCTTGGTATCTCTCAATGGCTTTTCCTTCTAGACAGGAAACACAAAACAAAGTGAAAAAACATAGCCCCTGGAAGAAGGAAGCAATTTAAAGGTGGGTGAACTTCTTAGTTACACCAAACATCTGAACAATTGATCCCATTTAATTTTTAATAACACAGAATTGGATTGCCCTTCTAATCCCATTAGTATTTCAATGTTTGGCTTAGTTTTATTTCACAATCTATTGGAATAGTAAAATAATTATGATTTGAGGAATAAGTCATGCATGCACATATAGAGAAATAATAAGATCTGTCTCTGAAATCTTTGGTTTACATTAAATTACATTTTGCCCATGTATTTTTATTTATCTTTTGTGGGCTGGGAAGTACAAGAAATGAAATGAAACATATATGCAACTTATAAACCATTGCAAGTAAGGTGTTTAATTCCATCCTTCTATGTCTTGTGATAGCTAAAATCTTTTATTTAACTAAATTAGTTCTTAAGCTGATATATGTCCTGTTTCTGAAAATAAACTATGCTTAATTATAAACTATAGAAAGTTCTAATTCTTCCCTAACAGATTTTTTTTGAGATAAGATGGGAACATAAGATCAATAGCTTTGTTTTGGTGTTTTCAAGTGTGTTTCATGTTGAGATGGAAAATAGGCTAATAAGCGTGGAAAATTTGAGTGGATTTGTAGCATAACCTTTCAGTCATTCCAAGGCAGGTGTAGAGTTTCATTGGATAGATAATTTTGAGCTCTCACTGAACTCCTGTTGGGAATTCAAAGATAGCCATTTCACCAATTTTGTTTAAATTGGTATCAGGTAATGACAGAAGGGTATGGCAGTGAAAAGAGTTAAAAGCTCAGGGAAAGACTTGTTTCTTTCCCTGAGGTGTGAGGAACTTGGAAAATGTGATTAACATTAAGAAGCTTCAGGTGTATCTCTTCTTTACACTTCCTGATCTTCACAGGCTAAGTCTACACAAAGATAAAATGAGTTAAATTTTTACAATAAGCTTGAATAAACAATTGGTCAGTTTTAATAGGAAGAGAAAATGAAAGTTGTAGGTCGACTAAATTGAGTCATCTGATTAACTTGGTCAAAGTAAGAGTTAAATTGTGTATGCTCATGTAAATTCTCTAATGGGCACCTGTTATTACTTTGCTCCAGCCTCCATGCTTTCTTCCTCACTGCTGCTCCTTCTCTGGGATCGTTGCTCCTACAACCACTCTGCTTTGTGTGTGTGTGGGGGGAACGCATGATCAAAATGTAAGTTAAGCCTCATCCTGTGATTGCCAGTAAAGATCAGACTTAAAATTTATTGAAGCCTCTGAAGTTGTGGGGATAGGGAAAGGGAAAGTCAAAACAGAGAATAACTTACAATTACATAGGTTTAGACCCTCTCTCTATAGCTGACTCCTACCTGGATCAATGTGGTAGAGGCTTAGCATTCTACCTCTATCTGCCGCTCCTTTGAGCAGAAATACTCCAGTTGTTTTCAGACCTTAGCATTACTGGCTATACTGACAGGCCCAGAAAAAAGAGGACAGAATTCCAGTCCAAGCCCCACTGAATTCTCATTTCCCATCCTATGATCAACTTCTTCCCATGAAGACCAATAGAAGGAATTTTTTTCCAGAGAAAGTCTCATCCTCAGAAGCTTTGTTTATCTTCCAGCTAGACATCCATTCAAAATCAATATAAATAAATTTTGAAAAATCTGTTTTATTCATTCTTAAATGGTACCATGTATGAGATACCAGTAATCTGAGTTGCAGTTCACTCTCGTAAAATATCTCATCAAATTTTCAAGAAGTATTGGTGTTAGATTTCACCCACCTAGTAAGACTGAAGCGTCACTGTGTTTCTTACCCAAGTTAACCTCCATGTCTCATCAATACCACAGATTTTCAATTTTTCATTATTCTCTTCATCAAAAGATTATCCAAGAATTTTCATATTGACTAATGTTTCTGTTATGATCCTTGGAAAATGTGTTATCCTACTGAGTCAGTGCATGATGCCTAAAAATGTTTTAAGTCTTTTAATCCAATATGATAGGGCAAGAAAAATAATTATTGAAGTAATAGGTAGAATCCCAGCAGGCTGATCATAACTCTGGTATTTATGAGCAAAATTACTTTAGAAAATGGATGGCAATGATTCTTTCAAACCCAAGTATCTTAATAGTGTATTATAAAAAGATAATCAGGAGATGGTTATTGGAACAAAAAAAGAGAGAACAGAAATAGAAGTATACCAGGAAATGTTGTTACCTTATAGCCAGTTTGGGGATTATGTTATACAGCTGCTCTGAAGCCTGAGCTAAATGTTCTTGACAGTCTACTAAGAAGGTTATAAGCTCAAAACTCCATGTCTGTAGTAGGGTAAAAACAATTTCACTGGTTGAATTTGAAATCAAGAAGGGGGCTTGAATGGATTAGAATCTTTTAAAGTTGAATAAAGGTGATTCACCAGAGGACAACCATCACTTAAAAAACTCAATTGCAAATCTGAAGAAAAACTAAAGAAATAAATGCTGTTTCAGGTCCTTTGTCTTTTTGTCTTATTCATTGTTCAAACAGTATATTACTGACTTAGTTTAAGAAACCGCAGAATTAAACATATGTTAAGGTTTAAAGATGTTTGCAGCTATGCTAGCTCCAGAATGAGAACAGGGTAGGGCAAATGCAAATTTGCATTTTTTGCATCTATGGTCAATGAGTGGAAGCTGTTTGGAAAGACAAAGAGCCCAGTTGGAAAGGCAAATCCCAGTGTGCTGGGGGCCAGTAAGTGAAGTAAAATGGAGATTGGAGCCCTCTGGAGAGGGATAAAGAGGTAAAGATGTGAACAATCTGTTTAATAGTGATTACCAGATAACAGGGATCCAGGTTTGTCTTGCCTCAGTTTCTTGTCCAGTAGGAGAGAGAAGTGATCTGTTGGAACCTAATGTGAAGTAGGGGAAAGGAGTGATGGGTCTCCTGGGACCTATTGCATCAGTCCCACTACTCTCTATAGGAGCTTAGTTTCCAAGCTTATCCTACATCACAGCCCTGGAAGACAATGGAAGAGATCAGTTGATGGGATGTGGTTGGAAAATGTTTCACAGAACAGCTAAAATAGTAATGAGAGTGGAGTTATTCAATGTTCATGGCTGTGTTATGTGTTTTGGTGACATTATTTCCTTTCACTTTTGCATCAACCCCATGAGGTCGGTTTGATGATCCCCATTTTAAAGATGGGAAAATTTGGACTTAGAGAGGTTAGGATATATTCCAAGTAAATTGAGGGGCTGAGATTCAATTCTAGCTCTGGTTCCAAATCCCATGTTTGTAAGCAAAGATCTGCCTCTCAACATGGCAGCTAGACAAATTAATGAGCTACTTATCTATCTTAGAAAATACTTCCTATTCCAGAAGACTCTCAGCTGGATCATAGGTTTCTGGAGGCCCAGTCTATTTTTTTTAAAAACAGGTACTAGCTTGAGCAATTAGGAGCATGTGGAATCATAGGAAAAGTAATTCTTCTATCACCCAGGCATCCTAGGGAAGAATGTTTCAAAAGTTATCACAACTTTATGAGTTTTTATAGATCCACTGCTATAGTGCTTTAACAAATTAACCTTAAAACCATAAAATTATTCCATAATTAAGAGCTGAAAGACTAATCAAACAAACAGAAAGAACAAATGCCACTGCAACTCTAGTTGCAAAGTTGAATAATTGTATTCTTATTGAGTAAATAAGATTTTTGAAAGGTAGACAACTTTTTTAGATAGATAATGGTTTTTGCCCTCATGTGTAAGTCTTTGATTGTAATCCCAAACCACTCCAGAAGACAATAACTGCTCCTAGTACTGAATCCATAGAAGCAAACGTTTGTGACTAATTACATACTTTTGTCATCTTTTATGCAATGGTGTTACTATTTAACTCCTGTTAATAAGATATGATTGGCAATATATTTAGAAACTTAAATTCCACCGTTTTAGGGTGTTGGATAAGAGATAAATTATTATTCAACTAGGTAAAGGTTTATTATGTGAGTAAATTTGTGTGGGTATCTGGGGCTAAGAAAAGAGAAGAATCAAGGTGAGAGTTAAGACAAGGACTAACATTCCAATGTATAATGCTATCTCTGCTATGTTAAATATCAAGGTCAGATGACATAAACACATTTCTACTAAGACAGAAAAGAAATGCAAATAATTGGAGAAATAGGAAAGCATCACAACACAGGGTCTGACATTAAACGGTAGCATAATCTTTATAAATAATTAATCCATCTAGAGAAAGTTAAATGAAATATACTCTCTGGGACAATTGGGAAAATTAGCTTGTAAAGACATTTACCCAAGCCCTATGAAAATTAGCATTTATTGTGTTTTGGCATTTACACTGGGCACTATTTTATCATTTAGAGTTTCTGCTCTTGAGAAGCTATAGTTGAGCAGCGTGAAGTAAGATAAATGTATTTTATTTATTTATTTGCAAAAACTACCCCAAACTTAGTACCTTCAACAACACACATTTATTATCTCAGTGTCTGTGGGTCAGGAATTAGAGTATACTATAGCTGAATCTTGTGTTTCAAGGTCTCTCTGAGAAGGCTGCAGTCGAGGTATCAGCAGAGTTGTCTTATCAGAAAGCTAAATTAGATAAAGTATTCACTTTTAAGATCACTCATTTGGTTGTTGGCAGAATTCAATTCTGCAGGGTTGTTAGACTGAAGACTTCTGTGCTTGCTAGTGTTTAGTTGGAGCCTACCCTTAGTTCCTTGCTATGTGGGCTTCTTCAGAATGGCATCTTGCTTCATTAAACATGTAACCCAAGAAGGTAAGAGAGAGTCTACTAGCAAGATGGAAGTCACAGTCTTTTATAACCTAATTACCAATGGCATCCCATTGTTTTCCTGTATTCTGTTCATTAGTAGCAAGTCACTAGGTCCAATCTTTATACAAGGGTGTGAATACCAGGAAGCAGAAATCATTGGTGGACACACCTTTGAATCCTTTCAATAATTGCAATCCTAATACATACTTGAATATCAACATACAGATATAGGTGATGGGTACCATGAAAGTAAAACAAAATAAGAGTGCACAAGGTAGAGGAAACAATTATAGCAGGAGGCACAGGGAGGACACAACAGTACAGAGTAAAGAACAGGTTACCTGGACTAGGCTGCACATCTCATGAGAGTGTATCACACATGAATGCCATGGTGGAAAAACAATTGGAAAATGACTGTTCTAGCTGATAGAGGCTCACTAAAGAAAAGTAGAACTTACAGAAAATTTATGTGGGACTCATAAGAGAAAATGGAGGGGAAGGCTAGAGGAAGAGAGGCCAAGTATATGAGGATGAGGAATTGAGAATGGGGAATAATGGCTTGAATTATCTTTGGGAAATGGGAGTGCAATAAGAGGAGTATAAGAAAGACACAATGAGAAGAAAGAAGGAACTGCGGTGATAATTGAATTTCAAGTTGGCTGAAAAGGAGAACTCAAAGATAACTCATTTTGACCCTAGGAGCCTGGGCTCATGTTGGTCCTACTAATGCTATATGTTTGTGTGTGTGTGTAGTGATACTTGGAGTTGGTTGATGTTTGAGGTGCTGCTAGAGAGCCCATCAAATTTCTCCTCTGAATTGATTTATCTCTTGACTGAACTAGTATTAGTAAATGTCTTGTTTTAAGGCAGGTGGGTTAAAATGGAGCTTACTAAACTATGCTAATATCTGCCATTGTAGAAGACTGAAATATATTACCATCATCATTGCAGTGCTGGGATTTTTTTTCTCAAATTCCCCAGGCTGAATTTCTGCCTAAATAAATAGCTATCAAATGACATTATGGGTCAATTTATCACAGGGTATTAAAGATAATCAATTTACAAAGCATTTGGGGAAATTTTCCTGTAGCTGTTTTATTGGCTACTATTAGTGTCACATGTCAACCATCTATTATTTTGAATTTGCAATGGCAGCCACTCTTTTAAAGAAATCTAATCAATCTGGTGCACAGAGGCTTATTATTGAGGTAAAATTCACACAACAAGGAAAGCTTTTGTTCCAACGAGAATACACCATGGTTTTAAGTTTCATTAGTATAGCAATATATAAGTTACAATTGTACATAAGTAGGCAGAATGGTTTTGATCAATAAACTATCATGGTTTAATACAAAAGTATGTTAGAAAATGAGAAGACTGAAGTTTTGGAAAACTGCATTTTATCCTTGCAGTTGTAACACTGTACATGGAAACAATCATCTCAGCTTTTTATGAAAAGCAAAATTGTCAGCCAAGCTACACAAACTCCCTGGACTCTGCAGGAACAGCTTCTGGACTGATGCCATGACTGAAGTTGAGAGCAAATTTATCCATCTTGTTCCCAGGCTGGTAACTGAGTTTGTGTGTTTAGTATTAGACTCTTGCCTCAGCCAAAGACAGGGGTCTCTGGAACGTATCACATGTGCCATTCTTAAAAGAAACAGCAAAATGAAATGAACTGGATGAAATTCTTGTCTTTCTTTTAGTTATGTGAATTAATTGGTGTGTAAATAACAAAAGGAGGCCAAAACTAGGAGTGGCCTGGGAAAGGCTCAATCATGACGTTGGACTTTGATGAAGATATGGCTGAAGACAAAGGTTTTCTTGAGATTCCATGGGTCAGAAGCCTACACCATAGCAGGCACTTGAAAGGCTGAAGAAAACCAGCTGCACACTGTTTGTCTGATCACTTGTGAGGATGCCAGGAACTGAGGACCTTAGTATGTGGAATTACTCATTCTTGTGGTGAAGGGGAAATATGGAACTGCAGAGGGCACTGTGAACACACAATGCCAAGAGTGGGAAAGACTGGAAGGAAGAAGAAAATGGCTTTGTATCCCCATGAGCAGGGGTTAGCTGTGTAGTTTCTAGTGATGACATGCTTCTTGCATAAAGTGATGTGTTTTTTTTTAATTCACTTTTTTTTAAACTTTTTTATTAATTAAAAAACTTAACAAAAGAACATTAATATATCATTCCATTCTACATATACAATCAGTAATTCTTAATATTATCACATAGTTGCATATTCATCATTTCTTAGAACATTTGCATCGATTTAGAAAAAGAAATAAGAAGACATCAGAAAAAGAAATAAAACGATAATAGAGAAAAAATGATTATACATACCATACCCCTTACCCCTTGCTTTCATTTATCACTAGCATTTCAAACTAAATTTATTTTTTCATTTGTTCCCCCTATTATTTATTTTTATTCCATATGTTCTTCTCTTTTGTTGATATAGTAGCTGAAAGGACCATCAGACACAAGGTTTTCACATTCACAGAGTCTCATTGTGAAAGCTATATCATTGTTCAGTCATCATCAAGAAACATGGCTACTGGAAGACAGCTGTACATTTTCAGGCAGTTCCCTCCAGCCTCTCTGCTACAGCTTGAGCAACAAGGTGATATCTACTTAATGCATAAGAATAACCTCCAGGATAACCTCTCGACTCTGTTTGGAATCTCTCTGCCATTGACACTTAGTCTCATTTCACTCTTCCCCCTTTGGTCGAGAAGGTTCTCTCAATCCCTTGATGTTAATTCTCAGCTCATTCTAGGGTTTTTTTTCCGTCCCTTGATGCTGAATC
>PVIY010025946.1:0-36034 GCA_004026745.1 Myrmecophaga tridactyla | reverse complement strand
CCAAATAAACATTTTTTGCTTTAGTCTCACACATTAGTTGAAATTTTAAAATATTAATTACCATCTATTTTCAGCACACTACAGTAATGACATTCTTTTGTTCTTCCTCATGCAAAAACATTTTTAAATTTGTACATTTAGTCACTATCATTATACACTCTAGGCATTCCTAGATTATACCATCTCAATCTTTATCGTCCATACTAACACTTAACTTCTATTTATAGCTTTGTCTCTTTCTCCAGGTTCTGAACTAAATGTTATCCTGGTCATAGAACATCTCAGCCTGTTTTTTATTCTGGTATCTCACCCTGAAATGTTCCCAACTCTCTGGTACTGCTACCTGCCTTCTCTCTGTTGGCAGCACTCCCACATGCTGTCAGTAACGTGCCCTCAGAGGATCTTCTCAGAGCCTTATCTGTCATTAACAGACTATACCTGTCCTTGCCATCTATACAATCACATTTATATATGTGCCCTCTTTTCTCTGTCCACTCCCATCAGTCTGATTCAGTCTCTCTCTTTCTGAACTGCCAAACTCTCTTCAGTCAATCCATTTCCCACAAAGCCAGGTTTACTTCTTAAACCATAATTTCCATCACACTATTTAGTCTTAAAAACAAATAAACAGGGTGGTGCGATGGTGGCTCAGTGGCAGAGTTCTTGCTTGTCATGCGAGAGACCTGGGTTCGATTCCTGGTGCCTGCCCGTGCCAGAAAAAAAAAAAAGAAAAGAAAACAAAGAATTCCGGTGGCTTATTATCTGTTGTGAAGAATGCAAGATGATTTGTTGCCAATCATAATTGAAGACTAAAGTTTGTGAATGATTTGCTTTTTTAAAAATTATGTGTGAGGGTGCACGGGTAGGTCAGTGCTTAGAATGTCTGCCTTCCGCGCAGGAGACCAGAGTTCAATTCCTGAACCATGCACCCCCCAAAAAAAAATTAAGTGTGAAGCTTAGAAGATAACGGGGGCCTAGATTGTAGGCTCTTTATAGTAGAGTCATTTAGTCCAGAGTGGTAATTGTTATTTCTGGATATTGAGAGGCTAATACAGATATAACCTGGTCTTTAGAGATAAAAACGAAACCAGTGAGATCAGGGTTAAAGTACTCCAGAACATAGGGGTAAGGAAATCATTGTGTATATTTTAGAACCACAAATACTCTCTGAGACCAAATGAAGAAAGGCTTCTTTGGTCTAGAACCTAAATTTTCTGTAGCACATAATCTATTTCAGTCTATCTGTATAGCTCATGTGAACAATTGAAAAACCAGGAGCCCAGAATAAGTATGAGAACCTTTAATCCTGTATAGTTTAATGTAATGCCTAGATACATCCTAGAATACATTAAGCAGATAATCGAAAAGTATTGGCAAAGTCCCTTGAGGGATGGAAGAAAAAGTACAGAACTATTAAACTTTACTACCAGAGAATCCCCTGATACTCTGTGAAACTTTAGGGACACCCAAATCAATACACCAAGCCCTTGATCTTGAGGCTTACTCTTGTGAAGCTTATGTAGGTAGCAGGGAAGCTTAGACTACATACAAGCATGCCCAAGAGATACTTCTGAAGGACATCTTTTGTTGCTCAGCTGTAGCCTCAGTCTCTCTAAGCCCAATTCCGCAAGTGAAATAAGTACCCTCCCCCCCATGTAGGACATGACATCCACGGTGAAAGTCTCCCTGGCAGTGTGAGATCAGTAATTCCATCCTGACCAAAAGGGGGGAAAGAAATGTAACTAATAAAATATCAGTGGCAGAGAGAGTTCAAACAGAGTTGAAAGACTGCTCTGGAGGTTGCTCTTTATGCAAGCTTCAATTAGACATTGCTACCTATCATAATTTGCCAAAACCCAATCAAAACTATTCTAGCCAATCCTAAGGAACACCTAGGACAATATATAAGATTCTACAAAGGTTCCCTGCACTACAGTAACTTTCCAGAAACCTACAACCTCCAGATGGGTCCCTGGTCAGATAAGTCCTGAAACCTAGAGGGCCCAGCCTCTCCAGAATATCGGACAGTTCCATCTCCCTACACCCTATTATTGACAGGGCCATCCAACATGAAAAAGTTAGAATGGCCATAGCCCAAATACCCCTAAAGAGAGGGATAGAAAGATCTAAGGGAATGGTGGAGTTATACAAAGAAGACAGGATTTACCAGATAAATATGACTGCTGAATCATTAAATTGATATTTCTTTTAGTTTCACAGTAAAAATATTTTTAAAAAATTAAGTGTGAAATCAAGGCTATGCCTTTAATATCACACTTATCCAAATACTTTTCTTGAGTAGAAGGGAAACCAAGAAAGAATAGGTAATAAGGAAGACATAAAATTCAAGAATTGCACTTAACTCCCAGGTTATATGATCTGTAAGTGTTGAATGCTTCCTGACATATTACTAATAGTTAAGGTGTCATGGAGTCCTTATAATCTGTAGCACTCTTTGCCTTACTTTCCTGGATTTTTATGTGAGTTAAGTATGGTTTTCTTGTGTTTTTAACAAAATACATGGGAGTGTCTTGTGCATAAAATAATTATCACTCTTGTCTTTTTCTGTCAAAGAAAAAGAATGTTGAGGGTCATTAAGCTACATATTTAAGTGCATATATAGCTCTGGTATGCAGAGAGACTCCCCTTGTGACCTCCCTCTTGCCTCCCTTTCCTAGTCTTCCTGCTGTTGTCAGCAACCTTTCCTAATGTGTAGACACATTACATGGGTGGCCTGGCAGTTATCTTGTAAATTTGTGTTAACCTCCTACAAGACTGTGCCTCCTGTATATCCATTCCAGGCCCAGAAGACTATCTTGAAATGCCATCTAAAAAGACTTAAATAATAGGGATTTTTAAAAAATACTTGGTTATTTTCCTCATGTAAGAAAAATTATGGGTCATACCTAATCTTAAGGTGAGATTCCTTACTTGTGTTCTTTATGCTCTATTTTCCAAACGAGTCAAATGTGTATTTTTACGTGTATTAACCTACCTTGATGTAATGTTCCCATAATTCCAATGAGCGGCCGCATGGTGATTATTAAATAAAACAAACTAATAAATAGCCTTTGGCTTCAATGTATTTTAAATTCTTTTCAAAATGTAATGGGCATAATAATTCCTGCCTAATGAGAATATGTTTTTAAATGCATAGGCAAAATAGACTTAAACCATGTCATAACGTTATGCAGACTGTGGAATGGCATATAAAATGAAGAATATTTTTAAAATATTCTCTGGACGCTTTCATAATCTTGCCTTTGAAGCAACAGCAACCACAATTGTTATAAGTTCTAGACTAGTAAATAATACAAAATAAAAATTTACATTGGATAATGAGATGGAATGAATACTAGTTATAAATATATGTCCTTAAACTCCCCTGTTTATGATTGAGGCTAGCTTTCAAATAAAGTACAGCTGAAAGGAGATATTTGAATAAGACTGTATTATTGTAATACTAGGAGTACTACTCTTTCGGGAATTTATTTGAGGATTAATTATGTGCAGACAATGTAAATACTATAGGTGTTGAAGAATATGGTAATACTTCATAACTAAATTTTTTTCCCTTTAAACTGAATATATACACACTAAATTGCAGAAGAAAATGAAGGTCATGAAGGGATTTATAGACAATAACGCAGTGATATTTAAGTTTGAACTATTGTAAAAATTCATGGATTAGACTTCTAGTAATACAACAATTCAAGTAGATTATCCTTGTATTAAAAGCATAATTTTTATAGATATTTAACTCCCCAAGTTCTTGCCCAAATGTCATGAGAAGTACCAGAGAATGTATCATCATAACTCTAAATCCAAATTGACTTTATGTCACCCTGCATAAGTGGATTTTAGAGCCAGATAGTAAAATCTGCAACAGTCATTCTGATTTCTAATATATTTATTTAAAAAATTTCAATAAGCATTTCTTTTTGTAGTTATACAGTTGAAAAAGAAACATTTATATGTGTATATTATTTCAAAGTGGCAGGAGATATTACTTCTTATCCCTCCAACACTTACCAGAAAGAATATAGTTATTATATTTCTAAATAGCATTGTATATTCTAGTTTAAGTTTCATTCTCTAGCAGTCTCTTTCTCTTAAGGAAAACATTTTGAATGGGAGACAGTGTAAGTCCAATGTCTTGTACACTTTAAACTAAGGTAGAAACATTGAAGATTCTGCAAGGAATATGTGACAAGTCAAATACCAAATTTCTTACTGAGAAGGGGAGGGAGGGAATTTCAACAATTTGAAATAAATCCAGGTAGAGAGAATTGCCAATATCGTAATATACTAAGTTGTGTTGCTTTAACACTTAGAAAAAGTATGCCCCATTTATTAACCAACATAAACTGTAAAACAACAGCAACAAAAAAAATGGTTTGGTCATTATGAATGAAAGAAATCTTGTATCTGATGAAAATTTTTTTCAAATTAAATGCTGCTAGACTTACCTTCATATAAATAAATTATTTCATTTCCATATATTCTAACAAACACTCCATGTCATGAAGATGAGAGTTTATTGAAACAAAACTAGAGTAAAGTTTAAACATACAGAAAAAAAAAGAATTGTAAAACACAGCAGCAATTTCCTACCAGTGGGTGCACCATGGCTGCAGTGGAGGGGGCAGGGCAACCCATCCTGTAGAATTATCGCACGGAGATAATAAAATTAAAGTGATTTTTTTAGTTAATGTTGTTATTGTTTTAAATTCCCTACAGAAAATGACCCTCTGTGTTGCTTGCACTTCGATACAGCTTCCACTCTCCTGTACCGTACATCGCTAAGTGTCACTTCTACATGAAACATAATGGAATAGACAAAAATATTAATTATCTTTGAAAAATGAGTATTATATGACCCATGTCATATAATGTATTTATAATACCGATAATCATAATTGTTTCCTGTGTATCGGACACTATTCTAAATGCTTTATAATACATTTTCTCATTTAGCTCTTTTGACTGCCTGGGGAAGGAAGTTTTGTATTCCCCATTTAAATGAGAATGTATTGGAGTTAAGTAACTTATCCACGATGAAACAGATGAAAGGTGGAAAATCTGCAACTCAAATGAAAAGCCTGTTCTCTTTGTCACTGTGTTCATATCCCTCATAAGATGTCTGATGCAGAAAAAGCCTCAACAAAGAGGCTTTACTTGTCTTTACACTCTATGTAAAGACAGTGTGCTACTGTACATTGATAAAATAATGAGTTAATCTGGAATGAAGTACTGATCACTCATTTTTTTAAATGTGAAATTATGAGTATTATTATTCTTTAGGATAGCTACCATCAATTATTTGCCTAAGTGGCAGATACAAAGAACTTTACTCAAAAATCTCATTTAATCTATACAACAGCACTTCAAGGTGGACATTATTGTCACATTTTTATGATGAGGAAATAATGTCCTCAGAGTTCCCATACATGAGTGAATGGGAGAGCAGAAATTTAAGCTCCATTATGAAATTATTGAAAAGATTAATACTTGTGAACATGCTTAATGAAGTGTCTGAGACTAGTAAGTAGAATGGAAGTGTATAGACACATGTCTGTACCCACAGAAATCTATAGGTATCAGGCATTTTTACAAATTATGCAATGTCACAATTCAGAAAGTATTAAGTGTACAAAATAATTGTATAACTTACAAAAAGTATTTTCTCCATTTTAAAAATGAACCTGAAAGCTCAGAGAGCTATGTGCATTCAGTTAGGAGTCTAAAACTGTTTGTTTTTTAATTGCTAAAACATAATATTTTTTACGAAACAGTGGCCTTCAAATTCTCCTCCACATCATAGAGTGTAAAGACAAGTAAAGAGAGACTATACTCTGATGGCGAATGAGACACGCATATAGTTGTCCCCAGTAATAATAGGTTCTCTTATTTCCCAAGTAAGCTCCACCAGCCCCTTTGTGCTCTCCCTGTCACCGATCCAATCAATTGACTTTATCAGCCTCATGGAAAATGTTATGAAAATACAAACTTAGAGCCCATTCTCTCCCAACCTCAGCAGGTTTTCTGTTACTAAAATATTCCTTGTAGAAATGAAATAAATACTCCTCCAGGTTTTAATAGAATCCTAAACATTTTGCAGAAAGTAAAAGCAAAAATAACTCAAAGCACCACGATTTTTAACTTTCTAATTAGACTCTCATAGGTTTCGAGAGACCATATCGCACCAAGACAACAGAGGTACAATGAGCTCTTAGTCTTCCGTGAGCCCCTTTCCTATTCCTTTCATTCAGAAGGGAATAAGACATGTTATCGGTTATAGCCTTACATCTGCTGTAAGTTAAATGAAAAAGTGGAATTAATCTGCAAACCAGTATTTTGCGTATTAATAGTAACTAAGTATTTATCACACCTCTCAGCTATTTTACAGAATGAGGCACCAAGAGGAGAACAGCATTTCCTAAGAGCTCTGTTGAGAAATGTTTTGCCACAATGCCTAACTTGCACCAGTGATGTAATGATTTGTACTTCTGACTACTAAAGAGTAATACATGGGTTGACTTTTCATTATTCCACTGAATTTTTTTTCTGCCTCACTTTGGCCTGATCTCCAGTCTATCTGTGACTTAAGTTTGTCTTTGTGTATGACTTTGATTCTTTCCTAATTTAAATAAGGCCCAGAAGCCTCACATTCTAGGAATAAAGAAGTCATAGAGGAACAGAAAAGGTAAAGAGAAAAAAAGGTGACTGATGTGAAATAGAAAGGAATTTGACAAGAAGAGCTACAAATCTTTTCTGTTTCCTACGTTACAAATCTGAACAAATCGAAGATTAAAAATCTTCTGTGCAATTTGCCTAAAGTCCCAATTTATCCTCAGATTTTTTAACACAACCAATTTAAACATTTTCTATTATCTCCTAGGATCAAAAGAATCAATCAACATCTTCTGCAGTCTTATGGGTCCTCAATCACGCTTGCCCAAGGCAATGAAAATCAAATCAAAAGCTGACTCTATGGGTGGGGGGTTATAACTCAATGTAAAAGAAAATACGGCAGTAGGGGAAAACCTTGCATAAAATGAAATGTAATTCACGTTCAATGAAAACTATATCCTTTCAGAGATCTAATGGAGATTTTCTCAATCTGTTCTTTTTCCCTCAAGAGGTATTTTTAAAATGTCAACCTGTTATTCTTTCTGAGGCAGAGATTAATTTTATAATCAATCCAAACCATTCATTCTTAAATTTTATAGATTTCTCTTCATTTTGATAACTGTAGATTATGACATTCATTTAGATGATTTTTTCATCTAAGTGAGAAATCAATTTATTTTGGAAGCAATAGCAATTATATATTATCATACAGGCACATACATCCTGAATTGTAAAATTACCAACATGATTATCTGTTTCTGTGTTTGGGTGTGTGGGCGTGTCTGGGTACATCTCATGATAGATATATGAGCTTGGTGCATCAGTGGGATTGGCTAATATGTACAAACTGGAAGGCAAGCCTCAGACAGTTTATCAATATGTGTTTTAAATATGGCTGATTCAAAAGACAGAAAGGAATGGTCTCTAAAATGGGTTCTCTGGGGTGTTTCATGGCCTGTAGATCTGAACTTGCTATTTTTATTACTTTCCTTACTTACATCAGTTGTACATATAGGTAATATGCATGAGAAACAATTCAATAAAGAAGTTTAATATTTTAAATCAATCTTTGTGAAATGTAAGGAGGTCCACATTTCTAATTGTTATAAATGGGACCCTCCCCAGTTATCAATTCTGTATTCATTACTTTTCTATGGTTTTAATGGTGTACACTTAAAACGTATCACTGTTGGAGCCCTAAATATTGTTACAGGAAGCAAAACAAGTTAAATATTCATTCTCAATCACTTACTACATGTCTGCCAAGATTATTTAGATTATGTTGGTCATTATATTTCTAGCCATGTCCATTTAGTGGGATGGCTGTGAAGTGCTACAATGCTGGTCTTTGGAAAGAACAGAAACTTACGCTTTATTCACATATGTTCATATTATATGCACTTCTTTTATTTGAAATGTTCTAAAGTCAACTACTAATATCTGTAGTATGTGTACAAAGATCAGAGTTATGTTTATTTACAGTAGTTGTACTCCAACTCTGGAATCACCTCTCACAATATTGTGATTGCTAAATTTAAAAATGTTAATATTATTGGCTCACATATATTTGATAGTAGCATTCACAGCTTATTTTATTGGGATTTGCTAATCATTTTCCAAAAGGTTGTATTTTTCCTAGTTTTTCTCTAAAGTTATTTGAGGATAGTGAGGATGGGGAAATTAAGGAAGAAGATAAAAGACATACTTTTAATAAGGACAATTTTGTCTTTGAATACATGGATTTAAATTATAATGGCTAGTCTATAACCCATCCTAAACTCTGGGATATATATATCGCTTCTATTGAAGTAGGAATAAAAGTGCATACATTTGGTTTATGAAAAATCATCCAAACTATTGTAGTTGTGAGGATCTAATATGCATATGTAAAGCACTCAAGGGTTACACAATGAGAAATCCATGATTCTCCTTTGCAGTATTCACTTCTAGAGTTTTGCTTTGTATTGCGATATTTAAACACACAAAGTGAATTTCAAATGAAACTGAATTGAACCTAGAATAAAATGGAAGCCACATTGCCAAATCCTACTTAGTGAAATCCTGAAATGATGAAAAGTCTTCAGAATTGGGCCAGTTTTGTACAATTAGGTAAGCCAGGCTTCAAATTATGGAGACTTACCTAGGTTTTCATTTTATATGTTTCTTAATTGTATCCAATATGCTCAGATGCCACTTATTTTGAGGGGCATTTATGTAGTGCTAATATAGTGTATTATTTAATACAGCTGACTTTCAGGTGAAATATTTAAAAGAAGCACTTATTAAATATTTCAGAATATTAAATATCTTCTACAATTTCCAAAGTGAATCTACCTTTTCTCTTAGTTCATATTCATGCTAAATTATTCCTCTGAATTCATTATACAAAATGAGAGGTTTTAAAGACAAACTGAATTAGCACTGGAAACTTTATTCTGCAGTACATTTTCGTTATAAAATTTGATAACTGAAGTGGCTCTGTTTGCCATAAAGTCTATTTGCTAGGATAGACTTGCAGATGTAGGGCCAAAATTTAAATAACTACAGGAATTAATATACCTCTCTTTCAATTACTATTTTTGTTCACCATGCTCTAAAAATTCAGCATATTTAGTGTTTGAAATAATCATATCACAGACCAAAAGCACATACAGAAAAAAGCAGTGAACAAACTCACAGAGCTACCTATTGTATTTCATGTGTTTTAGATATTTGATCCTGTTTAATCTTCACATTACGGTACTGAAAGTATAATTCTTCCTAACAAATAATTATTAATCACCCGCCAAGAACCAGGTATTTATGTTGCAGAAAAACACACTCAATAACTTTCCCAATGTTAAACGATCAGGAATTTGTGGAGTTGGGATTCATTCCATGAGTGTGTTATTCCTAGTTTTATACCATTTTGGCTATGCCATGCTGTGATATTTAAAACAATGCTGGAGAAAGAGTGATCAGCCCCAGCTCCTCTACTTTGATATCGGATAAATTCCACTTCTTACCTATGTGATCCTCAGTAAATTCCGTTAACTTTCTAATCCTCTTTCTCTCCATAAAATATAATGCCATTATTTTTGTAGTAAGCTAGATTCATCAACCTACCAGGTGTTCACTGTTGTTAATTTTGCCAGGATTTAGGTTTTTACCATTCTTGCAAACTAGTAAATTAACTGGCATGGATGCGGGCAGATGATACCAAATTCCTGGGCGAGAGGCAAAAGACTTTATCACCCCATCACAGCAAGCAGCATGAATTTCCTGTGTGCGTAGCTTCCCCTTTCACACCTGGCGTTCCATAGCAGTAATGAGGAGGGACCTGGGTGGATGCCACACATGCAACAGGTTGATACTGGAGCCACGAGCACAGACCAGTGGGAATCTAGGTCCTTTAGAGCAGATCTGCTGAGACATCACCTCATCCATCAAGGTTGCATACTGCTAACAAAGCCTTGAGAAATGGTCCAGGCTAAAAGCAGTCTAGGACTTTTATTCTTGCCACCACTTGTGAGAAAGTGCAGGCATGGTTAGTGCCTCGCTAGATGACCTCTCTCAACAACGTCCTTAAATCCTCCTTAATTTCTTAACCATCCTAGACTCTGTGGTCTACCTTTTTTTTTTTTTAACATGGGCAGGCACCGGGAATCGAACCCGGGTCCTCTGGCATGGCAGGCGAGCGTTCTTGCCGCTGAGCTACCGTGGCCCGCCCTGTGGTCTACCGTTTTAAATGCTCTTTTTATTTACATCAATTTCTTTGCCACAGTAACTCTCTCTTTTCTTACTCCCCTGGAAAAATCTTCTGTCTACTTTCCCTTGGTGCTCTAGCCCTGGGAATGACTGGAGGTGGGGAACACAAAATACTAACAACTAAAAAAATACAACTATAAAATTTTGAGAATGAGAAAAAGCTCTACTATATTGGCAATTCACGCTTATACTCACTGTTCTAGTTTGCTAGCTGCCGGAGGGCAACACACCAGAGACGGATTGGTTTTTAATAAAAGGGGATTTATTTTGTTAGTTCTTCAGAGGAAAGGCAGCTAACTTTCAACTGAGGTTCTTTCTTACATGGGAAGGCACAGGATGATCTCTGCTGGTCTTCTCTCCAGGCCCCTGGGTTCCAACAACTTTCCCTGGGGTGATTCCTTTCTGCACCTCGAAAGGCCTGGGCTGAGCTGTGAGTGCTGAGATGAGGAATGCCGAGCTGCTTATGCTGTGCTACCTTACACTCTCTCATTTAAGCATCAGCCAATTAAGTCAAACGTCATTCATTGCAGCAGGCACGCCTCCTAACTGACTGCAGATGTAATCAGCAACAGATGAGCCAATTGTGGACGTTGGCTCATGTCCACAGCAACAGAACTAGGTGCCTTTACCTGGCCAAATTGACAACTGAATTTAACTACCACACTCAACTAAAGGATTATTACACACCTTCTTCTCAGTTCTAAAATATAAAGCAGCCTTTTCCTGACTCATTCTTAGATGATTGCCCAACTTCTTATTTCACTTAGAAAACAGAAGTTATCAGAGTACACCTTCCAGAATCTTCCACACACATCAACCAACACAATACAGCTGTGCCAATAACCTCTGCCATCCCTTCTGTTATAATAGATGAGCTGTCTGTGCTGCTAGCTAAGGTTAAACTCTTCATTTTGGACTAAATCCCATCTCCTCTGCCCTATTCAAGGACAGGCTACAATTGCTTGTCTCTCTCCTGCATCATCAACTTTTTCCTCTCTACCAGATCATTTTCATAAGCATGTAACCACACTATACTATCTCCCATTCAAAAAATAAAAAGGAAAATTCAACATACTTATAGTATACGTATCTTTTTCTCTGTGTTACCTTCTTTATCCCCAAAGTAATCTCTGAGTTTCTTTATGCACATCCAGCAAATTATCACATGTGTTCTCATAAAGAAGGGGGCCATGCATGTGGGCAATATTTTGGCAGCACAAAGCACTAAACATTTTTGGAAATTAAAATGTTTTACTTAATTCTATGGCAGGGTGCCTTTTCTCACTAGTTTCTGTAAATTGAAAAGGAATATGATAAATATTCTTCTTCTAGGTTAGTTTCACAGAAACAAGAATATTTTTTTCTTCAGATTATGGAATTAATGTTGAAAATGATAGTATAGTGCTGTACCCAATACCTTGCATAGTGTAAATGCTAAATAAATACTTTTAGTCATTAGTAAAAATAAACCATAACCCTACACATAAATACAAATTTGCTCTTTAATCACGATTTACCATAATTTAGTTAATCATTTTCAAGTAATTGCCTCTGAATTTAAACTATTTCTTAAAATAATCATTTTTTCTTTGAGTTTTAATTTTCCATATGCTCATGAAACTCTTATTAGTTTATAACTCAGATTTACCCACAATTCTTCTGTGGCATGTAAAATTAATTTTCTGAACAATTTAAAAAAACTTACATATTCTTTTGGTGGCTTAAATCATTGAAGCATATGAGGAAATTTATCATGCAGTGGTTCTTGTTTCAGATTGTATGTGATAGAATATTTTTCTCACTTTAAGTCTCTTGCCTTTGTTGTTTACATTATTAAAATATAGTTATAATTTATTACATTGATGATCTAAGGAAACAAAGAGTTAATATGTTGTTTATTCTCCAAATTAAAAAAAAATAGTTTTCCCCCATTTGGGAGCTATAAAAGTAGTTGACTCTTAATGCATAATTGAAGAAAGGATGCTATCATTAGCCTCAATCTTGCACTATTTCTATTTAAAAATACTACATAAAATCCATCATATTCCTCTTCTATACCCTGCCAATTACTTTAACATCACTTTCACTTTTTTAATGTTCTATTTCTCAACGAAGACTAAAATAACCTAAAACTCCAGTTTCTTTATCTCTGATGAATAGCAGTGAAAATCATGTCAGCTGCGTGCGACCAGAGTAGAGCAAAGCACTACTACAGGTCATGCAAGAAATGGTTCCCAGAATGATGGGATATTGTTATATAGCTTAGTGGTTTGGGCCAGGGGCTCTGTGGTAGACCTTTGTGCTCAAATCTTGATATTCCAAGTTGTAAAGGTAGCAACCTGGGGTAAGTTACTTAACTGTTTTGTATCTTAATTTTCTAAACTGTATAATGGTGATAATAATAGAATATAACTCATAGAATAGTTGTGATAATTAACAATTATTTAGTATGTAGAAAGTATATAGAAGGAATCTTGACCCATAGTGAACAAGAAATATTTCTTAGGGATGCCAAAATCTATAGGGGAGAGGTGAAGAAGGACACTGCATTAATTTAAAACCTCTGGCACCTACAATTACAGTAAGTACTAAACACAGCTCATCTCCTAAGCATATTCACACACATACACACACTGAATATCTATTTACCTTGATTCCTCCTAATTCATTATAGTCTGGCTTTCAACAACAACAACAAGAAATATATAAGGCATGTTAAAATGCAAGAAATTTCAAAATCTGAAGATAAAAGCAAGCATTAGAACCAGAGTCAGATATGACAGAGATTTTGGAATTATCAGACACAGAATGTAATATCATTAGAAGGGCATGTAAGAGATTCTAATGGAAAAGGTAGATAATATTCAAGAACAGATGGGTAGTGTAAGCAGAGAGATAGACACTCTAAGAAACAATCAAGAAGTAATGGTAGAAATAGAAAAAAAAGACCGTTTAAGAAAAATAATAGCTTTTGATGGGTTTTTCAGTAGACTGGTCACAGTTGAGAAAAGAATCAATAAATTTGAAGATAAGTAATTTCCAAACTGAAAGACAAAGAGGGAAAAAAGTAATGAAAAAACAGAACAGACAGTCCAAGAATTGTAGATTTTTTTAATGTAGTATATGTGTAATTAGAATAGCAGAAGGATAAGAAAAAGCAAAACAGAGGAAACATTTGAAGTAACAGTTGCTAAGACTTTTCCAAAATTAATGACAGGAACCAAAACATATCCAGGAAGCTCAGAGAAAGCCAAGCAAAAAAATTCCAAAAATCTACACATAGGTGTGTCATTTTAAAATGGCAGAAAACCTAAGACAAAAGAAATCATGAAAGAAGTTCAGCAGTGGGGGCTGGGGGGTGGTAGAGGAGCCTTATATGTAAAGGAATAAGGACTAGAATTACACTGGACTTTTTGCTAGAAATCACACACCAAAAGAGAGTAGAATGAAATATCGGAAGTACTGAAAGAGGAACAGCACCAACCTAGAATTCTATATACAGTAAAATTATCCTTCAAAAGTGAAGCAGAGGGGCGGGCCATGGTGGTTCAGTGGCAAAGTTCTCGCCTGCCAGGCCAGAGACCCGGGTTCAATTCCTGGTGCCTGCCCATGCAAAAAGAAACAGCAGCAAAAACAACAACAACAAAATGTAAAAGTGAAGCAGAAATGAAAAACTTTTGCAGACAAAAAAAAAAAGTCTAAGGAAATACATGACCAGCAGACCTGCTCTGCAAGAAATTTTTAAATAAGTTATTCAGGGACAAGGAACACGATATAGGTATTCTGTAAACTTGGATATCCATAAAGAAAGGAAGATCATGGAGAAGGAATGAATGAAGGTGAAGTAAAATTATTATTTTTTTATTTTTTTATTTTTTTTTGCATGGACAGGCTCCAGGAATTGAACCCAGGTCTCTGGCATGGCAGGTGAGAACTTGCCACTGAGCCACGATTGCCTACCCCAAATAAAATATTTTATATTTCTTATTCTTAGTTGATCTAAAAGATAACTTTACAGTCATAATAATAATTGCTGCTTATACAGTTTTAATATGTAGATAAGTAAAATGGAACCAGTAAAGTCAGTAGGGAAGGGAACGTTCAGGAAGACTCTCTCTTAAGGTATATGTTGATTTGAAGCTGTTATGTACCTCAGAAAAGCCATGTCCTTTTTTCTGATCCAATCTTGTAAGGGCAGCCATGTTTCTTTTCATTCTGATTCAATATTGTGGGGTAGAAACTTTGATTGGATTGTTTCCATGGAATGTGACACACCAGTTGTGGGTGATATCTTTTGAATAGATGGAGCTGTGACTCTACCCGTTACAGGTGGGTCTTGTTTAGCTTACTAGAGTACTTTAAAAGGGGAGACATTTTAGAGAAACCTCGGATGTAGATGCTTGGAGAACAGTTGCTTCAGAGCTGGCAGAAATGCAGAGAATTGAAGATATTTGAGGTGCAGACAGAGAGAGCCAACATGAGACCAAAATGTTTGGAGATACAGAAAGAAAATGCCCTGGGGAAGCTGTTTGAATCCAGAAGCCAGAAGCCAACTCACGATCGCCGTGTGCCTTCTCAGCTGATAGAGAGATTCTGGACCCATCAGCTTTTCTTGAATCAAGGTACCTTTATCTAGATGCCTTAGTTTGAACATTTTTATGGCTTGAGAACTGTAACTTAAATTCCCTTTTTAAAAGCTATTCCATTTCTGATATATTGCATTCTGGCAGCCATTAACAAACCTAACAAGGTACTTGCCCTACATGTGAGTTAATATAGTGCAATTTGAAGGTGGATTTGGATTAAAAATATATTACTGCAAATTCTAAGGAAAACACTAAAATACTGTTAAAAATTTTTGTATTATAATGGAGTTATTAAAATGGAGTCATATAAAATGCTCACTTAAAACCAGAGAAGGCAGCAAAGGAGGAGAAAAAAGAAACAAAGGAAATGCAATGAATACTAAACAGTTACAAATATGGTGGATCTTAATCCAAATATATAATCACTTTGACCATCTAAATACACCAGTGAAAAAGTAGAGTTCTTCAGAGTGGATAAAAAAACAAGGCTCAACTCTTTCTTGATGCAAAGAAATACACTTAAACATTAGCACTCAGTTTAAAATTAAAAGAGCATAGAATTGGAAATTTATAACTTTTTTGTATATATGTTATTGTTCACAAAAACAAGAAGGAAAAAAAGTCGATTATGATGATAAAAAAGTACTTAAGCCCTCTAGCCTCCTATATTCTGGAGCAGCTAGAAGGAAAAATATGAGAGGATCGTATGGTAGCCCATGACAAACTCTATCCCGTAACCACTTTTTGAAGAGTGCTTTGAAAACTATTGAATTTTTATTTCTTTGCTTTGTATATATGTTATATTATACAATAAAAAAAGAGAAGATTAAATTATGCTATGCTAGCCCCATTCCAATGAAGCAGGAATGACTATATATAAATTTCAAATAAAGCATAATAAAGAACAAGGAAAATTATCAGAGACAAAAATGGTATTATATGACTTTATAAAGGGTTAATTCCCCAAGAAGACATAACATTTCTAAACATGTATGTACCTAACAGCAAAGAATCAAAATAGGTGAGGCAAAAACCTGACAGCAATACAAGGAGAAGTAGACAAATCCACTATTATAACTGGAAATATCAGAATCCTTTTCAGTTATTGGTAGGCCAAACAGACCTAAAATCAACAAGGATATAACAGCACTATCAAGCAACAAGAGGAAATCAGTATTTATAGAATGCTCTATCCAACAACTGCAGAATGCATATTCTTTTCAAGTGTGCATGAAACACTCACCAAGAAAGGCTACATTCTGAACCATTAAACACATCTTAACAAATTTGAAAGTTTATATATCATGCAAAGTAAATTGTCAGACCACAGTGAAATTAAACTAGAAGTCAGTAACAGAAAGGTAACTGGAAAATCCCTGAACATTTTGAAGAGTAAGCAATACACTTCTAAATAAAACAATGATCAAAGAAATTCCAAGAGATATTTCAAATATTTAAACTAAGTGAAAATAGAAACAGAAGCAATCAGAATGTCTGGGATGCAGTGAAAGCTGTGCTTAGAGGGAAATTTATAGCATTCAATGTATTTATTAGAAATTTGAAAGATTCAAAATCAAATTTTAGAAATATGAAAGATTAAAACTCAATTATATAAGCTTTTTTACCTCAGGAAATTAAGAGACATTTAAGCCTAAATAAGCAGAAGGAAAGAAACAATGTAAACTGGAGGAAAAGTCAATGAAATTAAATATGAGAAAACAATATAGAAAACCTCAAGACTGATTATTTAAAAAACAGCTCAAATCTGGTTATTTGAAAAGATCAGTAGAGCTGATAAACTTTTACCGAGACTAACCAGGAACAAAATGAGAGGAGACACAAATGGCCAATAATAGAACTGAGAGCCATGTTGTTACTGCTGGTCCCCTGGACAATTAAAGCATAATAATAGAATTCTATGAATAACTCCATGGCCATAAATCTGACGTTAGATAAAACAGGCCAAATTTCTAGTAAAATGTAACTACTCTGAGCACGATAAATAATCTCAATAGGGCTATATAAAAAAAAATGAATGATTAATAACCATTTAAGGAAATAAATAACCAGGCCCAAAAGGTATTACAGGTAATCTAACATTTAAGGAACATAATGACAAGTCTCTGCAATCTTTTCAAGAGTATTGAAGCAGAGGAAGTACTTTCTAAATTATTCTATGAGGTCAGCATTGCTTTAAGATTGAAAATATATAAAGATATTCAAAGAAACTAGTACTGCAGCCAAAGAGCTCTTAGGAATATAGGTGGAAAAATCCTCAACAAAATATTAAGAAATCATATTTAAATATGTGTAAAATGAATTGCACAACACACTCAAGTAGGATCTATTCAGTATATGCAAGGCTAATTCAATATTTCACAATCAATTAATGGGGCACACCACAGTGGCTCAGTGGCAGAGTTCTCACCTGCCATGCTGGAGACCTGGGTTCGTTTCTCAGTGCCTGCCCATGTTAAAAAAAAAATCAATTAATGTTTCTATCACACCAATAGGCTAAACAGCAAAAGTCATATTATTTTATCTATTGACTCAGAAGAAGCATTTGACAAAATTCAACAGCCATTCATCATAAAAATGCTCAAAAATTAAGAGTAGGTGGAACCATGTCCAACCTGGTAAAAAGCAACTACCAAAAAATGAACAAACAGGGTGGGCCACAGTGGCTCAGCAGGCAGAGTTCTTGCCTGCCATGCTGGAGATCCGGGTTCGATTCCTGATGCCTGCCCATGTAAAAAGAACAAACAAACCCCCAAACAGCTAATATTACACTCAATGGTGATAAACTGGACACTTTCTTTATTATATCAGGAATGAGGCAAGGATGTTGTCTCTAACCATCCTATTCAACCTATAGTGATACAAGAAAAGAAAGTAAAAAGGTAATCATATTGGGAAGGGAGAAATGATACTGTCTTGATTTGAATATGTGATCATATATGTAGAAAATCCCAAAGAATTGATGAAAAAAATTGTTGGAACTAACAAGTAAATATTGCACAGTCACAAGATACAAGATAAATGTGCAAAAGTAAATTGCTTTCCTATATAACAGTAAGTAACAATTGGAATTTTAAATTAAAAAAAATAATACCAACTAAAACAGCACTAAAAATGAAATAATCAGGTTTAAATCTAACAAAATATGGACAAGATCTCTGTGAAAAGTCATAAAACTCCAATGAAATTTTAAAAAGGCGTGAATAAATGGAGAGATATTCTATGTAAATAGCTTGGAAGACTTAATATTTTGAAGATGTCAATCTTTTCCAAATTATCTATAGATTATCACAATTCCACTGAAAATCCCTACAACATATTTTGTAGATATCAACAAACTCATTATTAAGTTTATATGGAAAAGCAAGAGACAAAGACCAGCCATCAAAATACTAAATGAATCACACTACTGAATTATAATACTTACTATTAAGCTACAATATTTAAGACAGCATGATATGGGCAAAAGAACAATATGTAGGTGAATAAAAGAGAGTGAAAAGTCCAGAAATACATGCACACAAATTTAGTCAAATGATCTTGACAAAGGAGCAAAGGGAATTCAATGGTGAATAGACAGTATTTTCAAAAAATGAAACTTGAAATACTGGAGTTGTTTTCATAAAAAACAAACAAGGAAACCAAACCCATACAGAATTTGAACCCTGCTCAAAAAATGAACTCAAAATGAATACTAGATTCAAGTTTAAAATACAAAATGATAAAACTACTAGAAGAAAACAATAAAGAAAATAAATCTAGATGATCTTGTTTGCAAGCACCAAAGTCATGAAAACAAATTTGATAAATTAGAATTTATTAAAATTTAAATTTATTCTCTATAAAAACAGTTAAAAATATTGAAGAAGCAGTCAACAGACTGGAAGCTGATTTTTGAAAAACACGTTTAATGTAGGACATGTATCCAAAATATGGAAAGAACTCTGAAAACTCAACAATAGAAATGTAAACAACTCAATTACAAAATGGGCCAGAAAATGCACAACAGCTTATCTAAGAAGATACACAGATAAGAAATAACGTGAAAATAAGTTCAACACTATTTGTCATTAGACATTTGCCAACAACAATGAGATATTATTATATACCTATTAGAATAGCTAAGATTTAAAAAATGATGATACTAATTTCAGGAAAGCATACAAAGAAACTTGATCTCTCATACATTCCTGTCAGTAATGTAAAATAATACAACTACTTTGGATGACAGTTGAGCAGTTTCTTACAAAGTTACATGTAGTCTTACCATACAATCCATCAATCATACTCTGGTATTTACCCAAATAATTTGAAAACTTATGGCTACACAAAAACATCCAAAAAGCTCCTCAATAGGTGATCTGATAAACAATTTGTCTTATACCCATGCAATGGAATATTATTTAGGCATAAACAAAATAAACTTTCAAACAATGAGAATCTCTGGATGACTCTTAAGTATATTATGCTAAATTAGAAAAGCCAATCTGAACAACCTGTGTACTATATGATTCCAGTTTTATGACGTTCTGAAAAAGGCAAAACTGTAATTTTAATGATTATGTTCATGTGTCACCTTGGCCAGGTGATGATACTCAGTTATCTGGTCAAGCAAGAACTGGTCTAACTATTACTATGAGGACATTTCATGGGTGGTTAATAAACAAGAAGGCTGCTTTATTAAATCATCAGTCAGTTGATTGCATCTGTGGCTGATTACATCTATGATCAACTAAGAGATTACCTTACACAGTGAGAGTATCTGATTAGTGGAAGACTTTTAAGGGAGAGGAGATGATTTCAGCAGTCAGAAGAGAGAGCTTTTTCCTCTACTTCAGCCAGCCAGCCTCTTCTTTAGAACGCATTGAACACTTTCATCATTGTTGCCAGCCTGTGGTCTGCCCTACCAAATTTGGACTCATGCATCCCTACATTTGCATAAGAAACTCTGATAAAATCTAATATTCATAGACATCTCCTGTTGGTTCTCTTTCCCTAGAGAACACTGAATAATACAGTAGTGAGGATAAGTGATCAGAGGTTGCATGAAGATTGAGGAAAGCAGTTTAAAGAAGTGTAGGGGATTTTTTAGGTCAGTGAAGCCATTCTGTATTATACTGTAATTGTAGGTTACTGACACTATATATTTTCCCAAAACCATAGAACTCTGCAGCTCAAAGTGTGAACCTAAATGTATGCAAAGTAAATATATATAGTCACATATATATTTCAAGGGTTCCAGGATGCATTCAGAATGTGACAAATAACCTAAATGTATTTAAACTGTATACTATAACAACTGAAAAGTGGGGTGGAAAAATAGTAGACTAAGTAAATTTGGAATTGAGTGTAGTCTGTAAAAAGCTATACCTAAGACCTGTACTCTAGTTGATAAGGTAGTTTCCCATGGGGATACAGGTTAACAGTGCCCCTACTGCTATACATGATACTGGAATCAGATAATTCAGTAAATTCATAGCAGATGGTGGGAGCCAGAGTCTCCACTGTTGAAATGCAAGTTTACAGATAAGCATGGGGAAAAAGTTAGAATTATTAATGTGGCAACAGATTAAAATTGGACCCAACTGTGTGAACTGAAGTTTAGCTATAGATTTGTTGGTTACAGATAGAAATATTCCTACATATATCTATATGCACAGGATAGAATACACATATATATTTCCTTGCTCTATCAGCTGAAAGCATCTAGAAGCAATGACACGCCAATAGCAATGAGAATACCATTTACCAGTAAAAGGAGCCATGGCTACTTGGAGAATAACTGCCCCTAGGACTAGAGTAAGAAATTTACAAAATGATTCTGCAGCAACTTGTAGTTGTCCTCAAAGAAATGATGTACTCATAAAAGCCACAATGATGGGGATATGTCAAAGGGACAGAGTGCCAACAGAAAAAGCTCCTAATATCCAAGAGTAGAAAATTTGAATGAGAAAAATTTTAAATGAACCTGATTTCTAACTTAAAGTATAAAATAAATATCCCTGCATCCTTAGTGATTTATTAATGATCGAATAAATAAATAAATGAGAGAAAAGACAAATCTCTCATGCAAAAGATACTCTTTTCTCAAGGAAGTGGGGCATTATTCCTGAATCCTAAGTGTGTGGGATACACTTAGTTGCTTTCTCTGAATAGAGTATGGAAAGGAGAGAGGGGAAAGAGTAATTTACAGTGGAGAAACTTGATGAATTCTACCTCAGCCAGCTGATCAAGTTTACCATCAATATTGTAGATCATGTGGATGATATAAATAATGAAAATGGCACTTTATATCTGTGTTCTTCTTACCCAGAAACCCATAAGCCCCATTCAGATTATAAGAAAAATATCAGACAAATACTAATTGACAAACATTCTATTAAATACCTGACCAGTATTCTTCAAAACTTCAGGGTCATCAAAAACAAAGTCTGAAAAACTGTTATAGCCAAGAAGCACCTAGGAAGGTACTAACTAAAAGTAAGGTGGTATCTTGGATGGGGTGCTGGAGAAAAAAAGGATAATAGATAAAATGACAAAAATCTGAATAGAGTGTGGATACTAGTTAATAATAATGTATCAGTTTTGGTTAATTAGTTGTAACAAATGTGCCACACTGATACATAATATTGGTACTAAGGAAAACTGAGTATGGAGGGAATATAGGAACTCTCTGTGTTATATTTGCAATATTTTCTCTAAATCCAAAACTATGCTAAAGCATAAAATTAAAACAAAAACAGATTTTTTGTTTTAACTTTATTAATCTCCAAGGGATTCTGAATCCACAGGTCAGGTATGGGGTAGATGTTTTTTTCAATAGGTCCATGGAGCACTTAGAAACACAGACAGAATTAAGAACTATGGGCTAGGTTGTAAATTCTGTGAGGTCAGCAACATTGTAAGTGAAGCTCTCCTTTTGATTCATACAGCTTACTACATTGTCTGACAGCTAGTAGATAGTAAATTAAATATTTTTTTGTGTAAATGAATTATAAAAGACTCTCTTGAAAAGTAGAGGGAGCTATAATTGTTTAGCATCACAAAAAACTACTTTCTAAACATTTTTGATATAAGCACATTTGTTCAAACCAAATGTAGTATGAAAACATTTTTATACTGCATAACATCTTTGTTGATATGGACAAAATGTGTATTTGCTATATTGTACAAAAAAGCAATTATAATCGTTTCATGTCACAATATTAGAATCTCCTTTGTGTTGATTAGAAAAAGATTAAATTTCAAAATGGCATTGCGAATATAAACAGAAATAGTATGCTAACAAATAGAGATATATTAATTTCCTATTTGCATTCTACAGCAGATACTATTTTCCTTGAAAACATTTCCTATATGTTTAGACACATATGTGTACCTAATCTGTGATCTTGACTGCATGCTCACTTATGAATATCCACTGCTTAGCATAGTAGAAGTTGCAAAAAATTGCACCCTGTGGAAAAATAAATAATACATGAATGTGTCTTCTATGTTTTATACACTAAAGGTCAGATAAGATACCTGTATGCTTGAAATGAAGATTCAGCTGAATTCCATTATAATTCTGTTATTGATGATCTCAGTTGAGTAGCTGCACTCTATAATCTGTGTATGTATATCATATATAGTTAAGCCTCATTATTCATGGATTACATACTTGTGAATTTTCCTTCTTGCTGAAATTTATCTGTAACCTCAAAATCAATACTTGCAGTTCTGTGGTCAGATATATGCAGAATGGCAAAAAAACATGTGCGGATGGCGTTGAACAAGGAAGCACTCTGCCTTCTTGTTCATTTCTTTTACTGTAAGTCAGTGTCTTCTTTTGTGGTAGATTTCATGCCATGATTTTTACTTTTACCTTTTTTTTTGCTTTTATTGGTGATTTCACTGTTTAAAGTGATCCTCAAGACTAGCACGGAAAAGCTATCTAGTGTTTCTAAGCATAAGAAACCTCTTATGTACCTTACAGTGATTATATTTGTATTAGACAAGCTTCACTCAGGTTTGAGTTATAGTGCTGTGGCTGTGAATTCAATGCCAGTGATTCAACAATATATATTAAATAAGATGCTTTTAAAGAGAAACACCTATGAAACCTGATTATATACTCACTGGTTGTCAAAAATGTGACCATGGGCTAGCAGGAAACTAGCCCTGAATTTCTTCTAGGAGCAATGGTTCAGTATTCACTAATTCAGTATTCATGGCAACTTTGTAGAACATAACTTCCACATATACTGAAAATAAACTGGTTTATATACACATAATTTTGTGTGTGTATCTCGATATATAGGTGAGAGAGCTTGATGGTGAAACATGGGAATGATCTTTTTCAACAATTACTAACTATAGAATTAAATATTTTAGCAAACTCTTATAAACTAGTCAGTTTTAAGAAATTATTCGACCATAATATTTTCCTTGTTCACATTCTAATTTAATCATTTTCTGCTCATATTTCTAAAAATCAGGAATTTAAATTGGTCCATTTAAAGCATTATGAGGCTTTATACTCAGTTTGGAGAGATGGCACCATATAGCAAAGTAGTTAAAGATGGCCTCTGGAGCAGACAAAGTTGGTTTTAAATTCTGCCTTGCTACTCACTGTTGGGTTTTCATATTGGGAAGATGGCTTAGGCCCTTCTAATCCTCAGTTTCCTTAACTCTAAATGTTCTCAATCACCAGCCACAAATCTCAGGCTCTATTCCTCACCATTCAGGATATTATTTTCGATTTCTAGATAACTATAGACTTACATTTTATTTCATGAAATTATATAACATTTGGATGGAACCGATTTTACTAAGAATTTAATTCAGTTTATAACTTACAGTGGTAAATAAAAGAAAGCTGATGTTGCCTCTGTTTGCCTTTTTTTTTTTTTTTTTGTCTTCCTCCTCCATTTTTATAGTGATGTTACTTGTTCAAATGCACATGCCTTCATTACAAAAGCTTTAGGGTGGTTGATGTCATATATGATGAGTATTACAGCCAGAGAACTAAGAAGAAAATGCCTGAATCCGCTGCACTGCAAGATTGCTTTTTCCTTTGTGGTCTTGGAATAAGATATGCATCTCAGAGACAGCAGTATCACATACCTGTTAGCCAGGTCTGAGCCCAGAATGCAAATGTAGACAGTGTTGGGATGCATTTAGGCCTTTCCGGGATGAACTGATGAGTTCCTGTTCAGCGATCTATAAAGTGGGGCCAAACTATGCACTTTTATCCATTGTGAATAGCTTCTCATTAAACACATGTGAATTAAAAAAAAAATTATTGAACTTACTAAAGATGTAATATCCTTCCTTTCTTATTTCAAATTGTAAAGCAGTCTCTTTTCTCTATGGCAATATAACTACTTCAAAGCACTCTTTATGCCTATACTCAGACATGTCAACCTCACCTTACTTCCCCCATACAGCCATTGATATGTTAGAACAGCCAAGAAGAATCCTGGGCCAAGTTGTCACTAGAAAACAATTGCATTATTTATTTTTTCTCTGAACACCCACATATTTGTTAAGTTTCTTCTAAGGGACCCATCATAAATCCCACATACTTTTCTGTACCGTCAGGATATTATTTTGAATTTCAAAGAGACCTGCTTTTTTTTTTTTTTTTTCTTTTGGCATGGGCAAGCACTGGGAATCGAACCCAGGTCTCCAGCATGGCAGGCAAGAACTCTACCTGCTTAGCCACCATGGCCCACCCAAGAAATCTACAATTTTAAACTATGGTTTATATCTATAAGGATCAAATTCTCATACCTCTCATTTAAAATTATACCTAATATTCTTGCAAATACTTTTAGTGACTTACATTATCAAAGATTTACTTGGAGGAGGATCTATATCAAACCCTATGATAGAAAATATTAAACATTAGTTAATAAAGCAATCTCTATCTATATCTCCATGGGCCTAGGTATTTTTTTCTTGTGTTCCGAATGGGCTAAGGCCAAAAGGAAAAGAGATGGCTTCTGGTTATTCTGTGAAATATGCATGATGTCCACTAAACTTTACTCTACAGCTCCTCTATTACATGCATATAAATTTACTACGTGATATGCAGAAGTACCCACTTATCTTCAGCAATTAATTCAGCTACCTTTTTATTGTGAGGATACATCCTTACTATGTTTTTTATTTTAAAAATATAAATAAATTAATGGTGACATAGATGGTCATTCTGGTTTACTTTTTTCATAGTATACATTAGGTACATTTTTTCCTATATACCACCCCATAGTTAACAGCTTGTTTGAGTGTTGTAAATTTGTTATAATTCATGAAAGAACATTCTAATACTTCTAATAATAATCCAGTCCATCATCTATGACAGGGTTCACTGTATTATATACTTCTATGTTTTATCTTCTAATTTTCATTCTAGTAACATACATGACCCCAAACTTGCCCTTTCAACCACATTCACATGCATAATTCAGAATTGCATTGTTAATCACACCCACAGTCGTGTTACCATCATCACCATCCATTTCCAAACCTTTACAATCAACCTAATTGGAAATTCTGTACAAATTAAGCATCAGCCAAGTTAAGAGCCAGCATAATCAATCCAATCATCTACCCCAATCTATCCCTTGGTAGTACAGGCTACCAAGATTCTCACACTATAATTTTGCTTATTCTAATTAGTTCATATCAGTGAAATCATACAGTATTTGTTCTTTTGTGTCAGTTTATTGCACTCAGCATAATGTCCTTCAGGTTCATCCAAGTTGTCGCATGTATCAACTTCATTCCTTTTTTTAGCTGAATAATATTTTATCATATGTATAAACCACATTCCTTTACACATTCCTCAATTTCTGGACACTTGGGCAACTTCCATCTTTTGGCAATTGTGAAAAATGCCATTATGAACATCAGTGTGCACATATCTGCTCGAGACTCTGTTTTCATGTCATCTGGGTATATACTTAGTAACAAGATTGCTGGGTTATATGGTAGTTCTATATGTAGCTTCCTGAAGAATGAACCACCAAACTATTTGTCTTTCACAGTGGCGGTACCATTTTATATTCCCACCAGCAATGTGTGAGTATTCCTGTTTCTCTACATCCTCTCCAACACTTGTAATTTTCTTTTTTTAATAGTAGCCATTGCAGTGGGTGTGAAGTGCTATATCATTGTGATTTTGATTTGCATTCACCTAATAACCTAATGATGTTGAGCATCTTTTCATATGTTTTTTATAGCCATTTGTATACTCTTTGGAGAAATGTCTATTCAAGTCTTTTGCCCAATTTTTTAATTGGGTTGTCTTTTTATTGTTGAATTGTAGGATTTCTTTATATATTCTGGATATTAAACCATTGTCGGATATGTGATTTCCAAATATTCTCTCCCAATGAGTAGTTTATATTTTCATTTTTGTGACAAAGTCCTTGGATGCACAAGTTTTTAATTTTGAGGAGGTCCCTTTTATATATATATTTTCTTTCTTTTCTTTCTTGTGTTTTGGATGTAAAGGCTAAGAAACTATTTTCTAGCACAAGATTCTGACAAGGTTTCCTATATTCTCTCCAGGAGTTCTGTAGTACTCTCTCTTTTTTTTAGGTCTTTGATCCATTGTGAATTAATTTTTGTATATGGTATGAGATAGATGCCTCTTTCATTATTTTGCATATGGACATCCAGTTCTCCCAGCACCATTTGTTGAAGAGAATATTCTTGCCCAATTGAGTGAACTTGGGAGCCTTGTCAAAAATCAATTGGGGACGCACAGGTGGTTCAGTAGTAGAATTCTCACCTGGCATGTGGGAGACCCGGGTTCAATTCCCAGACCATGTACCCCTCCCCCCAAACAAACAAACAAAAAATCAATTGGCTATAGATGAGAGGGTCTAGTTCTGAACTCTCAATTAGATTCCATTGGTATTTTTATGCCAATATCATGCTGTTTTTTACCACCATAGCTTTTTATGTTTTAAAGACAAGAAGTGCTAGTCTTACAGCTCCGTTCTTCTTTTTCAAGATGCTTTTATCTATTCAGGACCCCTTACCCTTCCAAATAAATCTGAAGCAAATTCAATCTCTTTACATGTATTTGGTGAGTTGAAGTCTTCTATTTCTCCCATAGTTAGTGTAGCTTGTTCATGTATTTCTAGGAATTTGTGCATTTCATCTATGCTAATTTTTTGGCATGCAGTTCATAGTATCCTCATATGATCCTGTTAATTTCAGTGGGGTCAGTAGTAATGTCACCCCTTTCATTCATTTATTTATTTATTTTACATTTTTCCCCCTTTCATTTTTAATTTTATCAATTTACATCTTCCTTCTTTTTTTGTTGTTACTCTAGCTACGGTTTTGATAATTTTATTGATCTTCTCAAAGAACCAATTTTGGTTTTGATAATTCTCACTATTATATTTTATTCTCAATTTCATTTATTTCTGATTTAATCTTTGTTATTTCTTTCCATCTGCTTTTTGGAGGGTTAATTTGCTGTTCTTTTTCTAGTTCCTCCAGGTATGTGGTAGGTCTTTGATTTTAGCTCTGTCTGCTTTTTTAAATAAGTGTTTAGTGCTATAAATTTCTTTCTCAACCCTGTCAATGCTGCATCAATAAGTTTTGATATATTATATTCTTGTTTTCATTAGTCTCAAGATATTTACTGACTTCCCTTACAATTTCTTCTTTGACTCATTGATTGTTTGAGAGAGAATGCTTTTTAACTTCCATACATTTTCAGGATTTCCAGTTCTCTGCCTGTATTGGTTTCTAGCTTCATTTCATTGTGATCAAAGATGCTTTATATGATTTCAGATTTTCTAAATTTATTGAGACTTGTTTTGTGACTCAACATACAGTTTATCCTGGAGAATGATCCATGTGCATTTAATAAGAATGTAGACCCTGCTATTTGGGGTGCAACATTCTGTATAAGTCTTTAGGTTTGTTTCATTTATCATATTATTCAAGTTCTCATTTGCCTTATTGATCTTTTATCAAGATGCCCTATCTATTGATGAGAGTTGTGTATTTGGACTTCCAACTATTATTGCAGAGGTGTCTATTTTCTATTTTTCTATTCTCTTTTGCCAGTGTTTGCCTATGTATTTTTGTGCACTGAGGTTAGGTGCTTAAATATCAATGATTGTTATTTCCTCTTGGTGGATATCCCCTTTACTTAACCCATATAGTGTCCTTCTTTGTCTCTTATAACTGCTTTTAACTTAAAGTGTATTTTGTCCGATATTTGTTTAGTTACAGCAGTTCTCTTATAGTTACTCTTTGCATGGAATATCTTTTTCATCCTTCCACTTTTTTCCTGTTCATGTCTTTCTTTGTTCTCCTTTATTGCAACCTCCCTTTCTGTATAGTTGATCTTTTGTTATGTATCTGTCTGATCCATTTATGATTTATGTTTCTGTATATTTTTAAGATTCATTCTTTGTGGTTACGCTGGAGTTATATTACAGAACCTACATCTATAACCTACTAATTTAAAAAGATATCAACTAACATTTAATATCATACACATTCTCTGCTCCCATATCCCTTTGTTTCCTCTGTGTTGCTTTTTTCTACTTTACCACTTTATATTTTGCACATCCATTATCAGAAAATATACCTTTTTCTTGTTCAGTTGTATACTGATTCTTATCTGAATTAAGTAGTACAGTGGTATATTGAGGGTACTATACTACTGGGTTTTGCATTTTACTTTTTATTAGCCTTACTGAACATCTTCCTTTCTTCATACTACTCCAAGCCCATTTCTATTCTTTCCTATCTTTTCCTTTCAATGTGAAGAAATCCCTTTAGTAATTCTTGTAGGGCAGGTCTTTTGTTGATGAATTCTCTAAGTTTTTGTTTATCTGTGAATAATTTAAACTTTTCCCTCATTTTTGAAGGTCAGTTTTGCTAGATAAAGAATTTTGGGTGCCAATTTTTCTCTTTCATTACCTAAAATATATCATGCCACTACCTTCTTGCCTCCATGGTTTCTGCTGAGAAATCTGCACTTAGTCTTTTTGAGGTCCCCTTGTATGTGATGATCACTTTATATTGCTCCTCTCAGAATTCTCTCTTTATCTTTTGCATTTGACGTTCTGATTAGTATGTGTCTCATAGTGAGTCTATAGAATTTATTCTGTTTGGAGTACCTTGTGCTTCTTGGACACCTATAGTTATATCTTTCCTAAGGGATTGGAAATGTTAGACCATTATTTCCTCAAATATTCTTTCTGTGCCTTTTCCTTTCCCTTCTTCTGAGATACCCATGACATTTGTGTGCTTTGTGCTGTCCCTCAGCTCCCTGAGATACTGCTCAATTTTTTTTTCATTTTTTTATGTTCTTCTGACTTCATGATTTCTATTGCTCTGTCTTCTATTTGCTGATTCTTTCTTCTGCCTGTTCAAATTTGTCATTGTGTGTCTCTGTTATCATTTTAATCTCTAATATTGTGCCTTTCATCCCTGCTATTTCTGCTGTTTCTATTTAAACTTTCAAATTTTTCTTTATGCTCACACATTGTCTTATCAATACCCTGTATTCTATATGCTTATTTTCCTTCATCTCCTTGAATTAGTTTCAGAGATTTGTTTGAACTTCTTTGATAAGTTCAAATTCTGTGTCTCCTCTGAAGTTTTAATTTATTCCATTCACTGAGCCATATCTTTGTCTTTCTTAGTTTGGTTTGTTATTTTTTTGCTAATGTTTAGGTGTCTGATTATCTTGATTTGTTAACCCTGAATGTCTGTTTCCCCTCCTGTCTAGAGTTTTAGTATTGATTGACTTTGTGTTATGACTCTTCTTGATTGTCGGTCTAACTTGTTCTAGACCTTTAGAATAGCCTATGTTTAACTGTCTAGATTTTCTCAGTTCTTTTCATCTAATCCTTGCCCTGGATATGTGATGCAACTTTTAAGGTTGCAATTTTTGTGGAATATTTTCACTTCCAGGAGAGA
This sequence comes from Myrmecophaga tridactyla, assembly GCA_004026745.1. Taxonomy (NCBI): domain Eukaryota; kingdom Metazoa; phylum Chordata; class Mammalia; order Pilosa; family Myrmecophagidae; genus Myrmecophaga; species Myrmecophaga tridactyla. The sequence goes on along the minus strand of PVIY010025946.1, from coordinate 6,101 downwards.
GTTTCCTTTCCTTTATTCCTTATTTGGGAGTCTTGATCTGTTCTATTTGTTTTCGTGCAGATTTTCTCCCCAGCTCGTATGATTCATTTAATTTCTCTCCTTCACTCAGTGCCCCATTTTCCTTACACCCTTTACCCCTGGACCTAGGCTAGCTTACACCAGTTCAGTTTAACACCTATTCAGTACCCCCTCGCTTTTTTTTTTTTTTTGAAGCTTTTCTGTTTCCAGTTTCTTCCCTATTAAGGTATCTTGCCCCAGTGAGCCAAATGGGGTCAATCAGGAAAGTAAAGTTCCTTCAGAAAGATCTGTTTTGCCTTTAGGTGTTTCAGCTGATTGAAACTGGATGACTGAGGATGCCACAGATGGTGCCAACATTCCTAATGCATTCTCTCTTCCTGCCTAACCCCAGGCTCTCTCGTATGCAATACTCCTCAGCGGCTTGCGTTCTGCCACAAGTCTCAGCAGACTTAGGTCCCTGTGCCTGGATATGCATGGAATTCTAACTCTACTGTGAGTCCCTCTTCAGTCTTGGTCCAAAGTGGGGGAGGGGGGGGGACTTGTGCCCTGCTGCCTCTGTGTGAATTCCCAAGCTGCATGGGGCCTAGTGAGAGGGAGGGGATTGGGAAAGGACGTGTGGTACAGAATGGAGTTTTCATACCTGATATTCATCTGTTTCTTTTATTTTGCATTTGTAGAGTCCTCTCCAGTCTCTATCATCCTCTAGAGCTCTAAGTAAGTGGGATTTGTCCTTTTCATTGCTAAATCTCTGTAGAATCTTTTTAAGGGGATAGCCTGTATGGCCATGCTGATGATGCCACTTCTCAGCTAATTATTGTTACCATTTCTCATTATTAAGATATCAAGTATCTCCTCTTCAATAGCCTATGTCATTTATATGGGACTCCTGACACATAGCTACAATAAGGCACTCTATGTATTTCTGTTGTTTGATCTATGCTTAGGAGCTAGAAAGATCCATGTTTACTTAAGCTTATCTCAACAAAGGATATTTAGTTGACCTTTTGCTCCTGCTAAGAGTACAAAAGCAACCCCTTGCCAATATATCAGTAATCAGTAAAGTTAAGATTCTTCCATTTTATATCACAAATATTCATGATAGCTTTTCCAAATTCTAAAGAGGGGAGGCACTTCATATATGGATTTTATACTTGCATTTACATTTTCAAGTTCTTTTTCACTCCTGATCATAATTATTTAAAGTGTTGATTGTGAAAAAGACAGGTAATGAAAATCACACAAAACAGTACTGTCTAAATATCTGGACAGGGCACTGCAGATTTAGAACTAGAACAAGTTTATTATCATTTGTAATTTATAGTTCCTGCTCTCTAAAGCTTTTCCAAATGTCATTACCTTTTCGTAGAAGTCACAAAAATGTGAATATCAACAAAATTAGAAGGTAAAATGATGTATTCAACCAAAGTTACATATTGTTATGGATATTAAAATCTATTCTTTAAATTATTAAAGTACTACAGCATATAATAGTATTCAGAGCTAGACTGTGCTTTAAGAATGCTTTATGCTCCTCAGTAGCAAGGATATTAACTTAACTAATGATCCTTTAAATGTGTATGTAAAAAATAGTTTGAACTACTTCTAACATGCAAAAGAGAGGTATCATTTGTTACTGCCAAAAATCAGTGACATGTCAAAATCAGAAAATCATTTTTCTTGATAGGAATAGTTAATACAACAGGGAAGAAAACACATTATTTAGAGCAATTAAATGACAATTGATGCAACCACTGGTTAAATGCAGGAAACAGTGGATCTGATTTAGTGGATGATAAATTCTGCACTTAGAATTTATGCATGCAAAGGAATGGAAATCTTTGTTCATTAACCAATGCACTTTGTGAGCCAAAATGCTTCAGGCTGTAGCCCTAATTGTCATAAATGTTTATCTCTATGTAAGTTTAATTTAGGCTTAAGAAGAAATGTTACCATGTGTGGTGAATAGTCTACATCTTTTTCATCTTTTTCATTAGGCTAAGCCTGTTAGCTCCAATCCCTTCTCCTCAAGCCTCCTAGATGTGCCCATCTAGAATTCATCTCTCTCTTTTTTCCATTATGCCCCATTCCTTTATATATAGTATAGCAGTATTCCTAATGGTATATTTACAAGCATACCCCATTTAGCATTGTCTTCTAGAGCACTGATTTGTCATGCATGTTTAGAAGTGTCATACCGTGCTTTCTGCAGTTGGAATGGCACTTGTCAATCTATTTTATTTATGCACTTGAATCTCTTTGTCATAGACAAACTATTTTCTACCTGGTGATGTCTTTGATTTCCGCAAATACACTGAAAATATCACAAAGTGGGAACAAACATTGTTCACTTTAATGGTTAGACTACAAAAGGCAATATACAGCAATATGTGAACCTCAGGTGGATTTAATCTGAGCTGTAGGTCAAGGCACTCCACCATCAAAACACCTGTAAAAAATAAGAAGTCAGACAAATTTCCCATATATTTATGTTATTGTAGTTTTAAATTACAATGCAGGGAACACATCTTCATAAGGTCTTTCTTAACTGATTTATTACTCCCATTTATAGCACCTGCTGCCACTCCATGCCAATTGAGAGCAAAAGGGGTATGCCTATTTATGTGTGTACCTATGTACTCTTAACATTGAGAGTATTAGCAGAGTGCCCACTTGCCTACAGATGGCAATGACTACTAAGCTATAACTCTGTTTCCACATAGTCATATAAATCTAATTTCTCCATGTCTTCCAATTTTTCAACAGAAACAAAAGTCTGATTTAATGAGATTTTGTTAAAATGTTGCTAATGTAATTTAAATTTGAGTAATTTCCATCAATTTGCAGGTCAAAGAAAACCCTTCTGGGTATGACAGTCAACTCATGGGCTACCTGCTTATGAATTCTACATCATAAACTTCTTTACTCCTTTCCTCTCTCCCTTCCTACTTTCTTTCTTTTTTACTTTCATTTTATTGCATTCATCTATCTCTTTATTTGCACATGCATATTTGTTTGTGTGTCTAGCTTATGTAAATTAATGGCATGCAATCAAGTATAACATCATGTAAAAGATTTTAAAATAAAGGAATCACAGTATTAAAGAAAGAATAAATTATTATACATATAGATGCTGTCTAGGAATATTGACCCATGTCTATAAATAATAGAGATTCAGCTTTAACCATCCCAGGGGCAAATAAAAAAGACAAATACAACCAGTTACAAGATTTAGAACTCTAACCCCATTGCCACACACACACACACACAGATACGCACATACACAAAATCCTTCCAATTTCTGAGTAGATCAAGCATTTTCTTAGCATTGAATTCTAAAGTAAAATAAAGTTTTTCTGGGTAATATTAGAAATCATGACCTTAAGAACATCTCTACAGTATATACAAGAATTTGTAAGATGGCTTATTATTGTTTTCCTCTGTGTAACAAAAGTCATGTTAAATATCAAAATTGATTTTTGCCATGGTTCCATGTGGCAATAAAGCAATACAATCTAATGATGATTGTATTACAACATCACATAAATGGATAGAATATATATAATTTAAAAATATCTTATTCATGTATGAACCCTTAGAGTCTTTAACAAAGTGTTCTGAATGTAGAAGATAGTCTATAGAAGTATTTGCTGGAAAATTGACTTGAAGCAAGTGCATATTTGATGGTGGCCCAAAATAATAATCTCAAAAGCAAAAGATTAAATTTAAGAAACAAGCATTTATACTGTAATAGTCACAGTGTCATTAAAATTAACTTTAATACTGTGCTTTGATATCTAGTTAACTTTTTATTTAAAAGATCAGATAGGTAAATTCTACTACATATACTAAAAGTTATTTGTAGGTTGACAAAAAATGATACTATTTATAGCAGAACGCATCAGATGATTTTGCAATTCTTTTAATGAAGAATTTACTTGAGAGCATCTTTTTATTTCTTTTTTTGGGGTGGCAATCCAGCCTACACTCATATCCCGGGGACATGGCCCAATCATAGCACCTGTTAAATGATAAACATAGGTGCCTGTGTTTAAATTATAGGGCCTCACCTTAACTAGCCCAAGTAATTGAAGCTAAAATAAACAGTTGCCCAGGGAGAAAATAGTGCATCTACTGACAAGTCAGCCAATGATGCATCAGTTTATTTTCTCTTTCAAGTATGTAATCTAAGAATCAGAAGAACATTTAAGCAAGAAACTCCATTTTTTCAGATTTTCTGTGTTGACATATAACCAAGGGAAGCCAATCTTCAGAGAGAAGCAAGAGAATGGGACAAATGACATTAAGAAAGAAGAGTGAGAGGCCTCGTTACTCTAGAAAAATGGAGAAAATAAATTTGGCCCTCAGTGACAATCTAGGGCAATTGTGTCACCCAAAAAGATATGTTTAAGCTCTAACTCCCAGTTCTTATAAGTGTGACCTTAAGCAGAAATAGGATCTTTGTAGATGTAATTAGTTACGATGAAGTTAAATTGGATTAGGGCATGGCCATTACACAGAATTTTCATTATTAGAGGGAAATTTTGGTGTCTTTATATATGGAGGAAATGTGGAAATAAAGACAAATACCCACAGACACAAAGAGGACAATACCATGTGCATATGAAGGCAGAGATTGGAGTGATGCATCTATAAGCCAAAGACCACCAAGGATTCCCTCCAATCACCAGAAGGTAGGGGAGACACATGGAACAAACTCTTCCCTAGAGACTTTAGAAGAAGCATGGCCCTACCAACTTTTATTGCAGAATTCTAGCTTCCAGGACCATGGGAGAATAAATTTCTATTGGTCTAGCCTACTTTGTGAAATTTTTGTTGTTGTTCTAACCTTAGGAAACTAATACAGTGGCAAATACCTGACAGCCTTTTCTGGAAAATTTCCACACATACACACTCATAAAGTTGCTTATGTAAACTTTAGAGTGTTTCATTTTTTTATTACTAATCAAATTATCATGACTAGAATAAACTTAATGAACTATGTAAACAGAAACTTGAAATAGATTAAATAGTGGAATGAAAATAGATGTGTCTGTGGAAAATAGGGATCAGTCCCAACAACCACCCTTACTTTTGATACCAACCGCTACTTCAGAGGTCCCTAGACCACAAACAGGTTTAATAATTGTCAGGAAGGGCTCACAGAACTCACTGAAGGCTGTTACACTTGCAGTTATGGTTTATTACCGGGAAAAGATACAGATTACCATCAGCCAAGAGATGCCTGGGGCACAGCTCAAGAAAGCTCCACATGCAGAGCTTCCAGTTGTTCTTTCCCAGTTGCTTCATGGACAATGCTAACTTTCCTGTAACTATGTGTGACAACACATGCAGATATGGACAACCAAGGTGTCCTAAATTTTTACTGGGGCTCAGTCACTTAGAGCTGGTTGGTTGCTCTTGTAGTTAACTTTAGTCTCTAGTCTTTCCTGTGATCAGGCTGATAATGCATTACCCAAAGCTTCCAACCTAAATCACATACTTAGTCTATCTAAGTACAAAACCTATAAACTAAGTCATGTCCATCTGGCTTGGTCCAAGGGCCCCAGGTTAGCAACGATGTTCATATCAAGTATGACATACCAAGGCCTTACACATTACCTCCCCAGAGCTGTGGGCAAAATCCAGAGCTCCACTGGGTAAGAGTAATTCTTCACTACACAGCATGCAAATATTTTTCAGAACAATTATCAGTAATACCGAATTATTAAAAAAGACATTTAAAAACACAGTTATTATATATTGTTAGTGCACAGAAAGCCTTATTTTGGAGATCACAGTCTTCTGCCTGAGATTAGTAGAGGCCTTCTAATCTTATATACCTTGCTCAGTTGGCATTGCTTTCCTCCAAACAAGGCAGCCCTTCATAGAGTATTTTTCATGTCTGTGACCATTCTCTAATGTTTTCAGTTTTCTGTCAATTCTGTGCATCGTTAGAAAGGCATCAATGCCTTTGTCTGCCCATGTTTCATGGCTATTTCCTCATTCTTGGTTTATTTTCCTTCACTTCTCTTTTATCCTTCCTTCCTCCCTCCCTCCCTCCCTCCCTTCCTTCCTTCCTTCTT